>MU223137.1:3701766-3732809 GCA_018584345.1 Thuja plicata | reverse complement strand
TTGTACAGATCAATGATTGGAAAACTCATGTATGTTGTACATACTAGACCAGATATTGCACATGCAGTAGGAATAGTTGCAAGATTTTCTGCTAATCCTAGGGAATCACATATGACTGCTGTGAAAAGAATCCTAAGATATCTGAAGAATACCGAGGACTATGGATTATGGTATAGAAGAGGAGTAAAATTTTAACTTGAGGTCTTTACCGACATTGATTAGGCTGGAAACATTGATGACCGAAAAAGCACAACTAGAGGAGCACTCTTTATGTGTGACAGACTTGTCACATGGATCAGCAAGAAGCAAGGATGCATCTCTCAATCTACTACAGAAGTAGAGTATGTTGTTGTTGCTGCAAACTACTCAAATATTAAATGGATCAAATAGTTACTGGAAGGTGTGCATATGAAAACTCTTGAGCCAGTAATTATCTATTGTGATAATACCAATGCAATTAACATTTCCAAGAATCTAGTCATGCATGCTAAGACAAAACATATTGCTATCAAGTATCATTATTTGAGAGAACACGCTCAATCAAAGGAGGTGAAACTTGAGTATGTGCATTCAAAGGAACAATTAGTTGATATCTTCACCAAGCCACTACCCAAGGATACATTTGAATACTTGAAAAAGAGACTAGAGGTCGGACTCTTGTCTACTGGTCAGTAAGAAGACTACAAGGCTACATCAGCCTACATATTATTAGGATATCATTCACGTTGATGCAAGAAAAGAAATGGACTTCAAAGATACATCTATACATATCAAGGTATTTATCTACTCCAAGTACCAGAGTTGTTATATTGTTGATGGATTGGGAAATTCAAGGAGTATATTATGGATAGACAAGATTGTTTGGCATTACTGTCAAATATTTGTTTGGCATTGCTATCAAAGAGAGAGATTATATCCATTATCACATTAGGGAGAGATTATATCCATCACATTATCCAAAGGGAGAGATGTAACCAGAAAGGGAGAGTACATACAAAGGGAGAGATTGCTGACAAGACAGAAAAGGGACATCAAAAGAAAAGAACAGTCAAAGGGAGAGAGTTTGACACAGGAAAAGAACACATCACATCAAAGGAAGAAAGATTCTACATCTACCCAGTGAAGGGATTGAAGACAGAAAGAGAGATACAAGAATCAAATCTAAGCTCACATAAGCTTACTGAGGACCAGATATTTGTATCAGTTATAGTACATAAGATTGGTAGTTTGATGAACTTCAACTGTTATATTTCATATTGTATCAGTGATAATATAGTGTGATAATGTAGTATGTTGCCATCAATGTCAAAGGGAGAGATTGATGAACTATAACTAATTGAATGTTTGAAGATGTTAAGTTGATGATCACCAAGACACAGAAAGTTAATGCAAGGCATTAAATCAGTTAATGTATTGTATTGTCATTGATGTCAACTTGATATAATCTATATGTTCATGTACATACTGCTAAAGACTTCAAGGAACCAATGAATCAAAGGCTATGCTATCAGTAATGCATAAAATTCAAGTATTCACAAAGTGACTATATACACCAACGGAGTGCACACCAATGGACAAAGTAAACCAATGAGAGCAAAGTCACAGTGTTACCCGATGAGAAAAAGCACAACATTATCAACGAGCAAAGTCACTGTGTAACCCGACGGATAGAAGCACAGTGTAACCCGACAGACAAATTTACAATGTTGCCCAATGAATAGACAAGGATGGAGATCCCAAAGGCAACTGAAGTCACACCGACAAAACACTCACTTGTCACTGACGACTAACTAAAGTATCGATAAACAGAACAAAGAGTTTAGAAATGACAAAATGCTTAGCTGTCAAGAGCTAATTATAGACTTAACTGGTACTTATCATTGTTTTATCGACAAGATAAAGCTGGAGATAAGTAAAGGATTTAAAGCTACTTAGTCCAATTGGCAAGAATATCTCTACGAGATAAAACTGTATTTTTGCTTTAAATCTAATTGGCAAGAATTGTGGATCACGCCAAGATCAAGAAAGCCAAGAAATGGTGAAATCATGTCTATATAAGAGACAAACTTATTCAATGTGAATAAGGGGAGTGACAAGAGAATAGATGCTGAAGAGATTCTTAAGGAGAAGAAAGTCTTCATTCAGACCTGATCAATCAAGATGAGGAAAGAGCTAAATTTTGCAGACACCGACGAACACTGATACAACATCATAGAGAAGAAGAGTGTGGAGCAAAGGTATTGAATTGATGACATTGATAAAAAAAAGGTAATTCACTTACAATAGATCTAAAAATCTGTAATTCAAGTTGTAAATGTGAATAGATCAATTTACTATTTCAGTTTAACCATTGAAGCATCAAGTCTCTTACCCGAGTAGGACTTAAAAGTCTTATTCTAATTGAGATACATCCCAAGGAGTATCAAAAAGTTTGGTCATACAAAGTAGCATTGGATATGCCTAATACCTATTGATAGGCCACGAGAGTGGATGATCAAGGATGGTAGCATTAGATGTCAGATACTAAGTGAAAAAATATTCATTTAAATCCTCTAACAAGGTCAGACCTAACAGTGTGTTTGTAACCTTTAACAGGGTTGGCTCTTCACCGAGCTCACTTCAGAAGAGTGAAAATTTGGGTTACCGGTTTGAGGGGTTTTTCCCTTAATAGGTTTTCCATGTTAAGAATCCATGTGTTAATGTGTCTATGAGTCATTACTTTACTTTTTTGCATTTCACATAAGTAAATATAGATTGATTGGTATACACTAGTTATTTACTATATTTTGGTAAATAGAAAGACTTCTTATCGGTAAACATACACTAGAAGGTTTTACAAAGCATTCTGAGAAGTAGTAATTTGATATAAGTATTTCAAGGCATTCATCTTATAGGACTGAATATAACTAGATTCTTCTAAATGTGGTAATAATTTTTTGGGTTGATTTAAGGATTAATTTTTGAGGCCACTGATTCACCCCCCCCCCCCCCCTCANTCCCCCCCCCCCCCCCCCTCAGTTATTCTAACAATTATTGACAAGGGAAAGAAAGTATTGTAGGCAAGAGACACTACACAAACTATGAAGGAGTTCATGGGGTTAGGCACAAGTGAAATTTATATTTATTTACCCCAAGGACCAGTGGACTTATCAACTCTCTCTCCTATTCAAAAGTTCAAGTTTGCACAATTTTATGAGGCACAAGAAAAAGAGAAAATATTGAGAAGTCATTTGGAGGATATAAATTGATGATGGAAGCATCAATTGTGGTGGACAATTTGGTACCATCATGTGCTAGAAACATATCAGGCATTCCCTCCAACCAATTCAAGTTCTTAATTGATGCGGTGAGTTATAAATTTGAGTCATTAGAAATTGGTAGATTTTATGTTAGATAGTTCACTATATAGTGATCATTGTATTGACCCTTGTAAGCCATTAGGCCTTTCTATATGCTTTTTATCCCTTTTCAAGAACTAATCTTGAATACAAGTGCATTCCTATCTATTGTAAGACAATATTTTTGCAGAGTATTGGCTTGTGGGTGTCATCCCCACCATGGGTTTTCTCCTAACAAGGTTTCCATGATAAAAATCTATGTTTTATGGTGGTGTGCTTATTTTGTTTTTTATGGTCTTGCACTTTACTTTTCAATTTATGCATTAAGTGGTTTGTGAATGGGTTAATAAAGTTGAATTTGTTAGCAAATTGATTCACCCCCCCCACCCCCCTCTCAGTGTTCCCTCCTTCCAACATTTTATACCCCAATAATGGTGAATAATTATATTTGTACCTATAATTTTTGTAAGGAAGAGGGGAAATCTTGTGTTCAACTGAAGAAATTTGAGAGCATGGTTGAGGAAATATTGTTGTAGGTTGCTAAAGAGAAGTAAGAAGAAATGAAAAGAATTTTCTAATGAACATATTTGTTCACTATTGGATTAAAAAAATACAAATGGATAGCCCTATTTTTTTTTATGATTAATGTATTGAGGAAAATAAGAGGGAATTGGTATCTCCCAGGTAGGAAAAAAAAAATCTTTTTTCAAGAACTATCTATTCATCAATTAGAGGTTTTGAAACCCTTAATTTTAGTGTGTAGTTTATTACAGAGGGATAGAGGTTGACCTCACAAGAGTTAAAAGACTAAGGAGGAGATTGATGTAGGTATACAAAAGGTTTTGTATTTCTTAGTTAAAATAAGAAAATCTAAGGAAACGCTTCAGTACTGATTCTCAAACAATTATCTTCAACAAGGAGGGCTAATTGCTCCTTGAGGGAAATATGAAGATCATTTTTTTCTATTAATAATATAGAATCAAATGACTACAAATATAAGAGCATTAAGAAAAAAATTATTCCTGACCTAGACCTATAGCATTTACTATCTTTACATTCTATGATCTAGAATATACAAGCATAATATGGTCTACTGCCATATGTAACTATACAAAAAAATTATATCCAAGCTAGATATATAAAAAATTGTGTTGTACTCAGTGGTTCAGACTTATTCAATTTCATTGCCCTGCCTATGATCATCTGCTTCCCATTGCTCATTATTGTTCTCTGAGTTGTTTGTGCCTAGAGTATTTCCATCTCGGTATGTTGTCTCTTTGAATCTTCTATCTCTTATCAGGGTGTTTGGAAGGCTGAGCTCCTCTATGACAGCCATGTTGCCATTGGCTCTATTGTTAGGTATTAGAGTAGGTGCTTCATTGGTGGTATTGAAACTTTGTATGTCCTTAGGAAACAATATCATAGCCCCTTCATCTATCAATCTCTGAAATCTTTCCTTAGATACCTGAATGGATCTTGTTACCTGTTTCAAGATTTTAAAATGCATGATTTTTAGATTAAACTCAGTAAGAAGCCTCTTCTTAGATTGGAATATATCCTTATTCCTCTATCTCCAAATGAGCCATAAGATCTTAGTGGTGAAGGTGAGCCAAAAAAACATTAAGTTTACTGTCAAAATCATCAACATAACTAGCTAAAACTTCATGCCAAGACAGACCATGTTCATGACTCCAATAGCCTTTATTACCAAAAAATATAGAATAGAACTTACCATCCCATTGACACTCAAAAAAACATGTTCATAAGTTTCAGCACAGTTGCAAACAGAGAAAAAAATGGGACTCTTGACACCTTGGGAAATAGAGAAACCAATAGCATGTTTTTTTCAAAAGGAAAATACATTTAAAGAAAATCTTCTTAGGTTCAACCTGAGCATGCCATAAAAACTCAAAAACTAGATGTCATTTACTTCAAGACCAATTTAGACCCCAGGCTTGGTTGATATGATCAAAGATATTATTATTGTTGTTAAGGAGAGAGTATAACTGCTTGCAAGAGGAGTTACCAAACAGTGTGACATCCATCCATTTCATGTGTTCCAAGTTCTGAGAAGTATAAATACTTTTATTAGGAAACCAATTCCCCACTGGTTTTTCAATGAGAGTGTAGGTATTTTTCTGAGAGGGAGGAATATTAAACTTGCTTCTCAACTTTGTCTAGGAGAGTATCCTGCTATTCTCCAGTATATCACTGATAAGAGGTATACCTTTACTATGACATTTTTTAGCAGAACAACATTATGTAAGAGAAAGAGGCTTATTATTGAGGTATACTCCTCACCATATAGATCTGTCCAGAATTGAATAGTAAGGGTTCTTCCCAATGGCATGTCTAGAACAGAGGAAAGTTCAAACATGTCTCCATTCTTTCCACAATGTGGAGAATACTTTAGATCCTGTGACCTTCACCTCAAAGTCTCCCATTAATATATCAATAAAAGGGAAATTGTTCCAATATTTTCCCCTTTTAAAGGTGGCATTGGCAATATTATTTCTGACATGTATTTTCCAAGGATTGTTGCCTGAAACTGCTTTGATGATCCATTTGGATGCCAAAACCATAGCTTTCTTTTTGAGTTTTTTAATCCCCAAACCTCCCTGAGACTTAGGAGTGCAACACCAATTCCAATTGACATTGTATGTTTTCCTATTTCCAATGCCATCTGACCATAGTACATCTCTAAGGATTTTTTCCAATTTGTTATTTTGGTAGTTGGCAAACAGGCATGTAAAAGCATAGTATATTGCATAAGATGCTAATATCTTTTGTACCACTTGTACCCTACCTACTAAGGATAACATGTGGGTTTTCCATTTCAAGTGCTTCTTCTCAATTTTCCTAAACATCCAATTCCACATATAATTAAGAGAGGGATCAAGGGAAAATGGTATGCCCAGGTATCTGACAATGGAACTCAAACCAGACCATTGCCATCCTTTGTGACTGAGCCAAGGAGGAGAGGTGTTAGTCCATCCAAGGATAACAAAATTATGAGGAGATATTTTTTCTCTAGAAGTAGTACAAAAAAGTTGGATTCTATTCACCACTCTATCAAAGTTTTTCTCTGAGAGATCCACAAAGAGAGCAGTGTCATCAGAAAACTGTTCAATGAACAGGTTGTCATTATTAGGTAGGGAAATACCTTTGATAGGAGGTACAAATTTGATGGCTTTCATAATATAGGTCATAGCATCAACAAAAATCACATAAAGCGAAGGAGAAAGAGGGCATCCTTTCCTGATGGATCTAGCAAGGGGGGTGGATTCTGAAATATCTCCATTAAATTCTATAATAGTATTAGAATCCTTGAACAACACTTTAACCCATCTACAAAAGAAATCTGGGAATCCCAATTTTTCTAACATAACTAGAACAAAGTGTCATTCAATCCTATCATAATCCTTTTCAAAGTCAAGGAGTATCATAGCATGATTCTATTTGTTGTATTTTTTCCAGTGCATAGCCTCCCAACTGGTGATAAGGTTTTCAAGAATATACCTTCCTTTAATGAATCTTTTTTGAGTGATAGAAATGATATCATTAAGTACTTCAGATATCACTTTGTATGACATATTTAATAGGGTAATTGGTCTCCAATTATTGACTTGGGTTCTGTCTCCTTCTTTAGGGAGGAGTTTTATTAATCCTCTATTGACATTATTCCCGAAAGTCCCTACATCAAAGGCATATTTGTATAGCTCAAAGAGTTCAACTGAAATCCACTCTTCATTAGCTTTGTAGAATTCAGCAGGTAAGCCATGAATTCTGGGTGATTTCCCATTTGCTAGGGCCCCAATGGCATCCTTAATTTATTGAATGGAGATTTCCTTACTTAAGCTGCAAAATTTTTCCTTGTTGATTTTCCTAGGGATGATGCTAGTACATTGTGCCATATAGAGGAAATTCCCTTCATTATGTTCAGAGCTAAATAGATTTTTGTAGAATTCCACAAAAGTGTCGATAAATTATTACTATCATTGCTAAGTCCATCTGTTGTTTGTATACCACTAATAATTTCTCTGCTTTGTTTTGCTCTAATAATATTAAAAAATATTTTTTACCTTTGTCTCCTTCTTTAATCCAATTGTCCTTGGCCCTAATCTTTTGACCCTGGATTTTGTACTGTTGTATGGATCTCAGTTGTCCCTTAGTGGAAATCAACTCTTTTTCCAGAATCACATTGTCTCCCTTCTCTTTTATTTCCTTTTCAATATTGATAAGTCTAGAATTGAGCTTCTTCTCTTTGAAATTTCTATCTTTTACCTTCTTTGGTTCTAATGGTTTGGGAGGTATTTATCCATGCCTCAACAAGCTTATCCCATATATTAATAGGTTTGGAATCTGTAGACCTAAATTTAGAAAGGATAGTCACCATCCTCAGAGCTCCTAAGTGATCCTCATTTTTAAGAAAGGGGGTAGTTAGTTTGAAAAGTTGTCTCTTAGGGTAGGTCTTGGTCTGATCTGATGTGTTTTTAAGGGTTATACAAGCACTAATGGGGGAGTGATCAGACATTCTAGCAGGAGAGAAAACAATGGGGATCTGACCTTGGTTATTTATCAACCCAATGTCAAGCAAATTGATATAGATTATGTCAAGTCTGCAATGAATCCTAGATTTGCTTCTCTGATTATTGTACCAAGTAAACCAAATGCCCTCTCCATTACCTCTAAGCCCTTCCATAGGATCATAAATAGCAAAGTGTCTCCTGAACCTAGCCCAAAAGAAATATTCATTGCCTTTCCAATAAAATTTTTCACCTTCTGATTTATCCCTAGGAGATTCAATCATGTTGAAGTCCCCAACAAATGTCCCTCTATCCCAAAGTTTTTCCCTATCTCTATAATCATTAGGAGAAAAGATATTGTAGATCCCTATTGTTTTGTCATTGTTATTTAAGGTGATCCACAGAGCTCTATTACATGGAGATAATTCATGTTCCATGAGTTTTTCACTCCAAAAGGGGTCGATAAGTGTTGCAAGACCCACTTTCCCTCTATCATTTCTTGAGTATAAGCATTTGGAACTGTCCCAGACAAGTTTAAGTACATTAAAGGCTTGATATCCAGTGACCTTAATCTCTTGTAGACAAATTATGTCTTTACTAGGGAGGTTGTTACACCATCTTCTAATAATGTATTTGTTGTCTGGTATTTCCATACCTCTCACATTTGAACTATTAATTTGTATCTTCATCATTGACCAATTAAGGGTGTTGTATTTCTGCATAATCTGGTGAAACATTCAGGGATCTCATTTCCCTTTATTTTGTTGTTTCTATCATTGCTTTTGAGACTATTGTTCATTTCATTTGTTTTCATTTTTTTCTTCTTAGAAATGAATTCAATGAACTCCTCCTCCATACACTCGATCTCAGTAATGAGTTCCCTATTTAAGTTTTTTTCACTAGCTATTGTTGAAGGAATGGAGACGTCTGAAGCATTCTTTTGTTCTAGAGATGTCTTAGGTATGTGGGCCTCTTTATGTTTTTAAGCCTCTACATTAATTTTAACCAATGCAATCTGCTGAGCATTTTTGGTGCTAGAATTATCTTCATTAACTTTCTCTCTAGGTACAGGGATATACTAGGGAATAGTAGAATTCCTCTCGGGGGGTTTAGAGGTAGGTATAGAAGCAAGTCTCACTTCATAATCCTCATCAAAAAGAGGATTGTTTAAAGTAACAAAGGTGTCAGCATGAGAGTTAATAGTAGCTCTGGTATCTTTAGGGTTAGGATGACTACCATTATTAGTACCAGATTGAAAGTCTTTTTGAATATTTTTAAGCAATGGGAAATCCTTTTTGTTATGGCCATTCAACATACAGTGGAAACATGCAGCAATGTCCCCAAGTTTAGAGATCTCCCATTGATAGGTATCTCCATCAAATTCCATAGATATGTTGTCCGGGAAGGAAATCCCCGGTGAGGGAGCCAAAATAATGCGAGCATTAAGGTGTGGGAGAGTGACCCTCGTGTCCTCAATTTGCAGAACAAAACCTAAAGGCTTTAACAAATGAGGTAAAAAGGACCAAAATTCTGGTTGAATACCCTTGAGTTCTACCCAAAAGGGAGAGGCTTGAGAAATAACATCCTCATGGTTACCTTTGGGAGACCAAGGTAATGCTCTGAACATGGTCTGTCTTACGTTCTAGAAACTCTTGTTTAACACCTTCTCTTGCATAGCATGATTCTTAAAAATACCACAAACAATCCCTTTTGTATCATTCTGCTAAAACTTACAAAAATACCAATATTTTTGCCCCAAACATTTTTTATCCAATCATCTAGAAATTTGCATGTAGGAAGAAATTTAACATCCATGCAGACAAAGAAAACTACAATGTTTTTAAGCCTAGTTTTTTCCTCCTTAATAGAATTCAACATGTCCCCTCTTGGCGATAGAGAAAGGGTATTACCAGTAAGATTACAGTTCTTACCTTTTCCTCCACCAAGATTATAGGGACTGCACTATCTCCTCATCGATTTCCATCGGTGCTGGGTTGGTCTCTTCTGTCGCCCACATCCTTCTCATTTGACAAAATTTCAAAATAGGTAGAATTTGGGCATTTAGGTATAGACCCATCTGCAACCATGTCCTTAAATGAATGTTTGGAGCCTCTAAATTAATGAGCACCCCTTCCATCTTCATTGCTAGAATTGGGAACATTTTTCCTATCCTTGGCATGATTGTTATTCTACTTCTCCTCGAAATGATTATCATTTTGCCTCTCCATACAATGATTATCTGTGGCATCATTTACCATATATGAAACACAAACCCAGGAGAAGAAAAGATCAATCCCTTAACGGCACCCAGCAAGAATGCAAACAACAGGCAAAAAAAAAGGAAATCCAAACAAAAATGGGGTTACAGACTGCAGCAAAGAGAAAGGCCACAGAAAAACCAACAAAAATCATAAAAAAGATCATTGAGAGTCTGCAAGGTGGGCATATCTGCAATGCACACACGGGGAAGAAGCCACATGCAGAGCCCTCAACATCACCAATATGAAGATCATTACAAAGAATATTAGGAGTATTAATTCCCATAATAAAAATTTCCTTATAAAGAGTCAAATTAATAATTATGAGGCTCAAATTTTCCTTCTTCAAGAGACGAGGATTTTTGTTGTCCATGCCTCAGAATTTTTTAAATCTTGAAAATTTTGGTCTACAATTCAATGCCCTCGATTGGGGCCTCAGGTGGGTTGGTTGTTTTGTGGAGATATTCTAAAGTTAAAGTCTTGATGGTTAAGACTAATTCTAACTGGATATTAGTGGAAGTCAACAAATTTGATTTTTCCTTTTTTTTTAATCTTAATGTGTATGGGCCATCATCCATAGTGAATAAAAAGAGGCTTTGGTATTTTTTGTTGCAATTTATCCGAAATTTGGGTCAAACTAAAATTGTTTTGGTTGGGGATTTTAATGCAACATTATCTCCAGAGGATAATATAGGGGGTATCATTCCCTCTCCAAAGGTTACTCAGGATTTCTAAGAATTTGTTTCTTCAAATGGTTTATTTGATCGTATCCCCTTTAATTGTAAAGTTACATGGAAAAATTAAAGAAAACTTTTTTTGCACATAGGTATAAGGCTAGATATGTTTCTTGTCAACCCACAATGAATCTTGGAGAATGGGTGTTATCCTACCTCAATTTTGGGAAATTATAGTTCAAATCATTTTGCTCTGGAATTGTCGATCCCTTTATCTTCACACATAGTTAAATCAAGATCTACTTTCAAGTTTGAGAGAATTTGGTTTAGGGACCCTACCATTTTACCATTACTTAGGAACTAGTGGTATCAAGCCCCATTTGCTCCTAGGTCTTGAATAATCCAATTGGCATGTAATTTGAAGTTTATTAAAACACAAATTAAACACTATAATTCATCTATATTTAAAAGCATATTCTAGCACAAAAAGATGTCACAACAATAACTCTTAGATATATTTGATTTTATTATCCATCATGGTTTATCATCTGATACTAATGAGCTTTATAATAAAAAATTAATGGAAATGGATGAAGTTTAACCCAGAGAATAAATCTATTGTAGGAAATGTTCTAGGGAGTTGTGGCTTAGTGAAGGAGACAAAAACACTAAGTTCTTTCATGTATTAGCAAAATTAGAAGACATGAAAACTCATTATTTCAAATACAAGACTCTCATGGTCCAGATATTAAAGATGAGAAAAGTATTCAACAAGAAGCAATCTCCTTTATTTTTCAAATTTACTCTCCTTAGATAATCATTTTGTTGATCTTGCTCAATCTATTATCTTAGATAAAATTCAACCTTCAATTTTAGAGCACAACAATGCTCATTTTCTTAAGCCTTTTTGTTTGGAAGAAGTGAAGAAAACTTTATGCAACGGGCCCAAATAAGGCCCTAGGCCTTTATGGTTTTACCCCTCTTTTTTCTTAAAATTTTTTAAATTTCACTGGTCAAGATATTTTTTCTACTTTAGAGGAGTCTAGAAGAAATGCTACTATGCTTAAGCAATTAAATACAACCTTCGTTGTACTTATTCCCAAGTATTTTTAACCAGTACCTTTTTAGAATTTGGACCTTTTTTATTCTATAATATGATTTACAAAATTTTCACAAAGGCAATCTCCCTAAGATTGGAAACCATTATTCTATCTATAATATCTAGTCAATAAGATGGTTTTTTTTTAGGAAAAGAGGTTGTACAAGATGCTTTCATTGTGAATGTGGTTAATCATTCCATTCATTTAAATTATCTTCCTTCAATGTTTGTTAAACTAGATATGATGAAGGCATATGAATGAGTTTGTTGGTGGTTTCTCAATAAAGTGCTTTAGAGGATGGGTTTCGACCACAAATCATATAAATGGGTTCTTTCTTGCATTTCTGGTATAAAATTTTCAGTTTTAGTTAACAAAAACCTATGTTAATTCTTCTCTTCCTCTTGAGGGATTATGTAGGGTGATCCACTCTCACGTTTTTTGTTTATTATTATGGCAGAGGGATTAAGTAGATTAATTTCTCAACAACATTCATTGTCTCTTTAGAAGGGAATCTTTATCATCCATTCTTTTGTGGATATAACTCATATTGTTTTTTCTAATGACATTCTATTATGTGTACAAGCAACAATGAAGGAAGCTAGAATTATGAAATCATCACCAAATGAATATTTAAAAATCTATGGTCAAAAGTTTAACCCTACTAAATCCAAGGTTTTCTTTTTCAATGTCTTTTATAAAGTCAAATCTGCATTACAAAAACATCTTGGATTTAAAGAATTTATTGTAACCTATAAATACCTGGGACTACTTTTTTCTATAGGTCCAATGAATAATCATATTGGAATACCATTGTCTCATAAATTTTAGACAAGATTTCATCTTGGAAAGCTATGTGTTTGTCATTCATAGGTGTAATTATCCTGATCAAATTAGTCTTGAGCTTAATTCCAAATTATATTATGCCTATTATTCAAATTACCACTAGATTATTGCAAAAAATAGTAAAGTTGATGAAGGATTTTTTGTGGAAAGGAAATATAGATGATAAGAAGAAAATTCCTTTAGTTTCTTTGGATAGTATTTATAAAACTAAAGGGGAAGGAGGTTCAAGTATTCATGATTCATCTGATAGGAACCTTATCTTAGGAGCCAAACTTGCTTGGAAATTTTACTCTTGTCCTTCTTCTCTTTGGGCACAAATAATAAGGGAAAAATGTATGGATACTAACCTCCCTAAACATTTTTTTACAATTCTTAATCCACCTAAGGGAATTTCTTTATGGAACTTTATTATTTAGAGAAGATAATTCATTTTTCCTTACCTATCTTTAGTCGTTAAATTTCATGATAAAGCCTTATTTTGGGAAGAATCCTAGAATGGTTACCCTCCACTTATAACTCACATGGATCTTCAACAAGATAAGGAAGTACTTCAACAGGATTGGGGGTCCAAAGTGAGATTATTTTTTAATTTCTCTATAAAATTATAATGTCATTTTCTGGAATAATTTTTCTTCCTTACCTTTTCCTCAAGATTAGAAGAAGGATCTTCAAGAAATTCTACAAAAAAGAAAAAATTTCCCTTCCTCAGAGTCTAACCATCTTATTTGGGGTCCTATTAAGTTTTGTTACTACATATTAAGGAAGGGGTATTAATCTTTAAGAAGTAGAGACATTTTGATCAAAGTAAGGTCATTTTCCTTTTTTTTGCACGATGTAGTTCTTCCAAAACAAAGTACATTTTCATGGTTTTCCCTTAATGAAGAAATCATTTCTAGCACTTTTTTGTTCAAACTAGGTATCTATTAGATATTTTCATGTGTTCTATAAAACCAACATCCCAAAACTACATACCATTTATTTCTTTAGTGTTTGTTTTGTCAAACCTGCTAGGTGTGGCTTCAAAATAAACTAGTCTGATATGGTCCACATCCAAATACCTATGAAAATATTTTGGAACAATGCACTAAAATGAATAAGGACTACTTTTTTTATTCATTTTGGCATGTTTCTCCCATTATTCTAGCTTGGAGTCTGTAGTGGGAAATAAATAAAATAATCTTTAGGAAGAAAGAACTACCAGTTCAAAAGATGATAGATTAGATTGAAATGTATATTTAAGAAAATGTGAAAGTATATACTTCTAAGGTGAAATCATTTTCTTCTTTGTTTTCATATTTTTATACCAAGGTGTTGTCTACATTTCCTCTTATTTCATTACCATTCCAATGTAGTTTAATTAAGAATATTTCTAAATGATCTATCAGGGTTTCTCTTAAATGGATCCCTCTTGAAGGTAATTTTTTTAAACTTAATTTTGATGGTTCATCAAGGGGTACCCAAGAAAATTGGGTGTTGGGTGTATTCTTAGGGATCAAAAAGGAAAAAAATTAGTGACATTGTTTAGTTTCCTCTCAGATGACATGAATAATTTAGCAGAAGAAACTGCTCTGTTAATGAGTTTGAGGTTTGCTTTGTAGTATAATATAAGCTCTATTCTCATAGACAGAGATCCCCAAGTTATTACTTCTGCCATTTTATCCAAAATATAGTCAATTGGAAACTGTAGTATGTTCTAGAGGAAGTATGAAGCTTCTTCCAAGATTTTTTAACTATAAGGTGGGCCACTATTATAGAGTAGAAAACTATTTGGTACATTTATTAGATAATTTGGCTATTGATCTTTAGGTACAAAATTATATCTTTTCAGGGAACCACCTAGTTAATCATCCACATACTGGGAAATCTATGTCCCATAATCAAATTTTGAGATTAGAAATTGATCTAGCATTGCGATTAATGTTAATATAGTGTTTATTGAAAATCTAGTGTGAAGGGGATGTTAGGTAAAATTTGTGTTTCAAAAGTGTGCTACGAATACAAGTGTGTAATTGATCATTGCTTGGTTTAAATTCTCTAGCTTTATGATGCTTATATGGATATAAAGGAGTAGGCTATTAGTCAAATCTTCAATTTGTGATGTTGAAGTAGATACAAGGATGCAACTTAATTGCTTTCTACTAACATGGCTTTCTTCATTTTGGTTGCATTTTTCCATGTTATTTTTTGGGTCCTTTCTAATTTATAATGGTTTTATTTCCCAAAAATTAATGATTATTCATGATCCTATATCTCAATGGGAATCCAAACCTAACACATGGCCTTAATAGAATTACAAATGATAGTTGTATTTATATTCCTTAATACTTTTCTGAATGACATGTGCTTTTTCATGTGTGTGTTGAAATGTTTCAAGTCTGGTTTAAATTCCTTAAGTCCCTTTCAAGGCAGAGAAATTCATTTCAAATCTTGGCCTATTTCCTTGACATATCAATTTACCTAGATTCATCATTTCAAATTCCTTTCATTCCTTTTGCCCAGTATAACTTTCGTCATGCTTCCATCCATTTTTATAACTGCATTACCTTATTATGTAATCAAAAGTAGAAGGTTTTTTTTTTTTGGTTGTAAACACCTAAAATTGTCTCACACTTGCAAGTAATATTTTAATTTTAATTTTCCTCTATGAATTAAATAGTTCTTTAATTATTTATTAATTAGCCTTCATTATTCTAGCTAATATTCTTCGTCCTAATTCCTCATTAATCCAATCATGTCATCATTTAATCACTCTCCTTAATATTAATTAAATAATTAATATTATTTAATTAATTAACCTTTAATTAAGTGGTATTTATCATTTAATTAATTTCATGAAGATTGCATTTAGGACCCGATATGGACATAATGATATTATTTTCCAACCCTTTGGTCTGACAAATGCACCTGCAACATTTATGAATTTGATGAACAATGTGTTTAGAGATTGTCTTGATAATTTTGTTCTTATATTCATTGATGATATTTTGATCTAATTTAATACATTAGAGGAGCATGAGAAACATTTGAGGATAGTTTTGCAATGTCTAAGAGACCAAAAATTATATGTAAAACTATCTTAAGTGTTCCTTTTACCAAAAGAAGGTACACTAATTGGGTCATATTATATCAGTAAATAGAATTACAGCTGACCCTAATAAAATAAAGGTTATTGTGGAATAGTCATCTCCTCAAAGTGTCAAGGAATTCTGAAGTTTCATGGGTCTTGTTGGTTATTAAAAGAATTTGTGGTGGGATTCTCCAAGATAGCAGCACCAATTACATCCCTTAAGAGGAAAGGAAAGAGATATGAATGGACTAATGAATGTGAACGTGCTTTCAAAATGTTGAAAAAGAAGCTCACCTCAACTCCTATCTTGACTATACCTGACCCTAATGGATAGTTTGCAGTGATTAGAGATGCAACTGGTGAAGGTGTAGGTGGGGTGTCAATTCAAAATAGTTAGGTGGTGGCATATGAGCCTAGGAAACTAAAACAATATAAACTTAATTATTCACCTCATGATTTAGAGTTGGTTGTGATAATACATAGCTTGTAGATGTGGAGGCATTACCTTTTAGGGAAGCCAATTGAATTAAAAAATAATCATTTGGGACTCAAATATATCTTTACAAAACCCAATCTAAATGCTTGTTAAAGACGGTGACTTGAGTTCCTTAGTGAGTATTATTTTTGGATAGAATAGATAAAGATTAAGGAGAACAAAGTAGATGATTCTCTTAGTAGGAGGAGACATCTTTCAATCATAGCTACAACTAGAAAAAACTTGAGGCTAAAGGTATCAAAAAATATTTAGAATGATTACCATTATTCATTGGTCAAATCAACATTAGAGGAAGATCCACCTGATTACCATTTTGACAGATGTGTTTTTCATTGGGATGCAATATTAAGGTATCAAGGGAGAATGTATGTTCCCAACTAAGTGGGGTTGAGGAAGGTGGTTTTATATGAGATGCATAGTACACCTTATTTAGGGCATCCCGGTGTAAATAAGATGGTAGCAGACATGAGATCTTTGTATTTTTTTGCTAGGGCTTAAGAGAGATGTCATAGCATATGTGGCCCAGTGTTTAGAATGTCAGTGAGTCAAGCCTAAGCATATTCAGCTAGCAGGGTTGTTATATCCACATGATATACTAGAATATAAGTGGCAAGTCATTAGCGTGAATTTCATTCAGGGATTGCCTTTGACTAGGAATCAACATGATGTGATATTGGTAGTTGTTGACAAACTAACCAAGGTGGTGCACTTTATACCAGGGAACATAATGGATGACTCATTGAATTTGGAAAAAAAATTGTATAGGAGATATTCAAGTTGCATGGGGTACCTAAAACCATCATTTTAGATAGAGATACAAGGATGAATTCAAATTTTTGGACAACCTTGAATGCTACTTTGGGAACCAAATCAAATTTTATTACTGCATATCATCCTTAGACAAATGGGCAGACAAAGCAAGTAAATCGAGTTGTGGAAGATTTACTTAGAATGTATTGTATGGATCAACAATACAAGTGGGAAGAATACCTTCCCTTGGTAGAATTTTCATACAATAACTCTTATTACACATCATTAGGAATGACACCTTTCGAGGCACTCTATAGGAGGAAATGTCATATTCCCATCAGTTGGGATAGAGTGGAGGAAATAATTGTGATAGGTCCATACATTCTCAAAAAGATGGGGAGCAAATTAAGTTAATAAAGGGTAGATTGAAGGAAGCGACTGATAGACAAAAGAACTATGCTGATAAGAATTAGAATTTCAAGTAGTTCTAGGAAGGAGATAAGGTTTTCTTAAGGGTCAAACCTCATAAAATTTCAATCTCTTATGAAAAGTCATCCAAGATTGCACCAAGATATGTGGGACCTTTTAATTTTTTGAAGTGATCAACCCAATTGAATATAGACTTTCTCTACCACCAGCTCTAGCATGTATCCATGATGTTTTTCATGTATCTCTTCCTAAATCTTATCATCCTGACACATATCATATTCTTAATTGGCATGAATTATAGGTTCAGGACCCAAGGGCAGTGCTAGTAAAACCCACACAAATTATTGATAGGTGCACATTCATATTGCACAATAGAGAGATACTACAATATAAGGTACAATAGAACTAGTACTCAGTATATAATGCTATGTGGGAGAACACTGATGAAATTGAGCATTCCCCCACATTTGATTTCATAAACTCTTTTATATTTCATATATATTATGCATATGTGTGTGTACTTATATATTTAGTAAGACATTGAGATGATGTCTCTTCCTTGTGGGGAAGGATGTCACATCTTGATTTTATATTTCCTAGTCATCAAGAGATAGTATAGACTTTCGTTGACTTGACTTTGACTGTGACTATTTAGTGGACTTGTTTTGAATACATATAATTCATATATTGAATTATGAACTTATTTTGACTAGTGATTATACATAATTGACATATGGTTAATATGCATAATGTTCTATGGATTAATTTTGATTTATGTTTATCATGCATTATTGTTCCATGCTTATGAATGGTCAAATGACAAATGAATGTATATTATTGATGCATAATTGATTTGAAATTATGTTTTATGAGCTAACCCTATTGATGAAAACTCGAGTGTTGTAAGTGGTGCCGGAAGGTGGGAATGTGGCCCCGATAGAGGTGGCTATCTTTTTGGCAGCAGTTAGTTTGATGGAAATCTGACACTCACACACTCACTTAGATAGTTATATATGTGTGATTTAAATGGATTTCTAACCCTCTCTACAATTTTCATTATGAAATGTGTATATGTGTGTGTAATAATTATCATAATTTTCAATCACTATATTATTAAAATAATAATAATAATAAATTTCTTATAAAAAATAGTTTTATAAGAAAAAAAATTATAATATTTTAAATTCCTATTTTAATATATATATTATTATAATGAGATTGTAAAATTAATCTACAATAAATATATAAATTTATTTATTTTTATAATTAAAAAATAAACTAAAATAAAGAAAACAAAAAAAGAAATAAAGATACATGAATCCCCATATGCTAAAATTTCTCCCACACTATTTTCATTTCGATACCCTCACACCACCCTCATTTCAAAAATATTCTCACACAATTGGGACAACAAGGAAATTCACACTAATTGTATGAGGAGTCATAGTAATATATGGGGGGAATTGAATTCAAAACAAATACGTGAGGTATGAAGGAAGAAAAATAGGGGGATAAAATAGTATGAATGAAGAAAAATAGGGAGGTAAAATAGGATTTATGCAAAGGAAAAAACAAAGGAGAAGGTAATTTGTTAAATGGAGAAATAGTTAAAAAGTATATGGCAGAGTGAAAAGCTAATTTTACAGGGTAGATTCTCGATCTTTGATGCATTTTGAAGAATATTCATTAAGTTTAAAATTGTGATAAGATGTTACTAGTGTTTTCATTATTTTAATTATTTTCCTTTTTCCTTGTCATTATGGTCTTCTCCATAATGTCTTAAATAAGGCTTTTTACTCCTTTTTCTTGGATATTGTTTTTGGTATTAAGGGTAGTGATTGGCTAACTATGTGTTGTTACTATGTTGTTCTTGTGCAGTAGTTGGTCCCCTTGAGGCTCTACCTCCTATTGTTTATTGGTTCATCCCCCTTGTTTTGGTTGTTGTTAATATAAAAAAAGGGAAAGCCATATCTTAAAATATTGGATATTTATAATAGAAGTTGACTATAAGTTCTAACCTTATTTGCAGCTTCCAAACTTACAAAGTTTATCTTCTTCCAGAAAGAAGCATAGGAACAACACAACAACAAAGATAAGTGATTTCACACCAAACAAAAAAGGCTTTTAGAATTGAATATATGGTGTATTCAAGGAGCACAGAAGTACACTAACAATGATAAAGATATGTCTTCATCCAACAAATCTATTTCAAATAATACTAAGTGTTTGATGCATGCCTTACTATGATGGTGGTTTGAGGACCTATTTAATACCACTTTTTTTCTTTGAAAGGGGAGAAATATTGGTGATTGTCATCACTAGAAGGAATCAATGTCCACACACAAGATTCAAGAACCCCTCCTGTCAAATATCAACCAAATCACCAATTGTATCCGATCATGCTATGTTGGTCACTTGATGCAAAAAAATTCTTGACCAATATCAAGGTAACTAAAGGAGATGATTGCCCTTATCTTCCACTAACAAGCTATTATTTAAATGAGAAGACTTGGCAATGAAAATTGTATTTCTCCTCAATGGTCATCTTGAATAATTATGTAAGGACTAGAATTCCACATAAGATATAAAAAATTATGAAATAAATGCAAATTCACATTGTTGATCCAAAAAGGAATTTATATTAAGTAAACAATTACATTGTCTTCTCAAACAAGGGTGACACATCATAATCAAATAACATGTTTGCTCCAACTTGTTGATTTATCAAGAAATAAATCACATGAGAGATATGATAGATGACCAAGAGTTCAAATTCATCAACCCGTGATGAAGAGATATTGTGTTCATGTGTTCATGTCTCCTGAAGCCCTGGACTCCTCTCCTCTATTGTACTTGATATAAGAATAGGTTCCAAGAACTTTTTTCGTCCAACCATGAAGTGTTATCTCCCCCATCATTCAACATGAAAGGTTGAGCACCCAACCCTACATGAGGCACCTAGCAAATCAGAATAGGAAGGTCGAATGGAATCTGGTGCAACATTGTGACCTATCTACATTTCACCTATAAAAATGCAGTATCTAAACAATGATATGGCAGGGGGAAAGTACAAAATGCATATATAGTATAAAAATATGCAACATCTCTTTGGCCAAATCATAATTTGTGTCAATTACCTGGCATATAGACTTATAAGAAAACAAATCCAATACCTATCCTTCCCTGATATTCCACATTCGACACTCGTCCATAAAATAATCATACAAGCATTGAGAAAACTAAAAAAATCATACAAGCATTGATAAAACTAACACATCACTCACTTAGAACTCATCTTTGATGCAAGAAAACTACCTTTCCTAAAAAAAAATACTAGCTTATTGCACATTTAATAAGTTTTCCAATTCAAATTCATGTAAAATTAAAAATAATTTAAATCAAGAAAGGTCATTGGTTCTAAGTATGACAAAGATTATGGTGCTAACTCTCTAAGAAGATTTTAAGGTATTCCACATACTAAGTAATTATCTAAATCCCTTTCCCAATATAAACACTGTAAAATAATTTCTTAAATATCTACCTCGTTATAAAATTACAACATGATTTCCCTTATTTTTGTAAAAGAAACTACCCCATCCATATTAAATAATTTGCAAGGAGTTGCAATACTTATGAATTTAAACATTTCAATTAATTTAAAAAAAATTAAGGATATTCTACTCCATTTACTTTAATATAGAATAAATTAACAAATTATAGTTTGTATGACAAAGGCTATGTGGATTTATCCAAAATTTCACTTAGTCTTATTTTCCTTTTAGATTTTCTTAATTTATTTTATAATTAAGAGATTACAAAAAGTAAGTCTTTCCTTATCACTAGGAGATCTTTCCAAAATAATAGGTTTATCCCTATAATCAAGGGATCTCCATTTTAAGAAATAATTTTATTTTATTTATTAAAATACCCTATTTGTGTAATTTAGTTACAATTGAATAAATTAGATTAGATTCATTCTCTATTCATGAATTTACTTCCAACTTAAAGTAATAATATTTGATTTCTATTATTTCTAATATTTTGCACCTTAATTTGTCAAAATAAGAAACCATTTTCTTTTTAAGCATTTTTTTAAACATATGACATATTCTTTTCTAATATTTCACATTTGTCATAGTCTTAATTAAAAGGATTTAATTACTAATTCTATTTATGTACCATTATAATTTGATAATTATCATAATTAAATGCTACAACAAAATATATTTAATTAATATCTTATAAATAGTATTTATATTTAAGAAATGTCATTATTTGTACCACTTTTAATGTTACAAGAAAGTTAAGTTTACTTAAAGAAATAGGGATAGGCTATGCTAGCTCACATTGAAAGATTAAGAAAAAAATAAGAAAAATGTAGATTTCTAGAATGAACAACTAAGAGTATAACTCAGATTTACTAACTTCGCTAGCATTAATATATTGAAATATTACTCCCCGGTAATAAACTAGAAGAGATATTAACCCTACTACAAGAGTAAAGTAAACTATCAGTAACAACAGTATCATCCCACGGGGATATAAACCAAGCATAAGTATCAATAATATTAAACAAGCCCATAGAGCTGAGAAAAGAGTTTTGTAACCCAAAACCAAAAAAGCAACAGTGAGAACCAAAAACCCAACACATCTTCTAGACCCACCCTGGCTCCGAATTATGCCTCGCTAGAGCAGGATGTGAGCAACTCGGTCCAATCATTAGCTAAGAACTAGTATAGGTCCTTCACCCCATCATCACCCTTTCTCTCCTCATTTGTGTTCTCCTTCTTTCGGTTCAGAAGAAAAAGGGTGGCAACAGAAGAATGCATCACTTTAATGGAAAACTTGGCCAGTCTTCTATAACTCTTGTCCATCACATGAAGTTCTTCCTTTATCCTTCTGATCTCTTCACCATTGGCCACACAACCAGCATAGGGAATCATCATTATATCCTCAGTTTCATTTTCCTGGGAGTTTTTCCCTTGTCTTTAGAGTCAATATTATCTTCCTCTATTATGCTGGGTGGGGAGGAGATGGTTGTAGGGGAGGCTCTTTTATCGCCAAAATTCTTTTCAGGGCCAGTAGAGTCAACATTATAACTCATAGAGACATGGGTCAGAACCCTACTAGTAACCCTCTCTTTCTCCTCACTCCCAAAGTGATCCTTGCATTGAGAACCAGATTCTTCTTCCTCATCATCTATGTACTTTTCCCTCACCACCTTTGCTTTCCTCTGGGGTTTTGTGGCAATCATGTTCAATCTTCAAGGAGTGTCCCCATACTCAGCCTTAGAATCCATGAGGTGGACACAAGGTTCAATTTTGGCCTTCTTGGCTTCAACATGAGTATTAGGTTGGGCACATTTTTTCTTGTGGCCAGAGTTAGAAGGAGTGGCCGACAGGGAGGAATAAGCAGGTTGACAGGGAGATTTTTTAGAATTCTTTTGCTTTTCCAGAGAGGGTTCCACAGAATGGCTAGGCAAGGTGGGGAAACCCTGGACAGAGATAGCATGAGGTGGGAAAAGCACCAAGTATAAAATAAACAGTTTGAGAGTGAGGCCCTGATGTAGGATGGTGTAGTTTTTGTTTTTCCCCTGACACTCATGAATTTTCATAATATTGGCTTCGAGAGAATGAAGCAAAAAGAAAGGTAAATAAATTAACTCCCTATGAAGAAGATGATTCAAAAGAGGTAAATGATAGTAATACAAGACCCCGAATCTCCCTTTAAGGGTAAAATATTTCATTATGACCAAACACACCTGGTCCTAGGGTTCCGGAAGTGCCTCCCGATCAAAGCCACTATTGTTTTTAACAGGCTCCTCATTCTTCTGAAAGAAGCACTAAAGACTAGTTTCATCTGATACCTTGGTCATATTTTTCCATTTATGACCTTCTATGGTGAGCCCAGTGGCCTGCACAATCACCTCCTTATTGATTTCAAAAGAGATGCCACCCATCGTAACCCTCCTATCATTCCAGCAATTGACAAACTGTAGAGAGAGATTTTTGTCAGAGCTAGTCATGGCTTCCAAGTAAGGAACCACACCACCTTTTTAAATAATCATCCACATGCGAGGGCTATTGCAAATGGAGCCTTTAATATTATCCAGCTCAATACAGACCATATCACCTCCCATTTCTAAGTCAGTCTTTGGATTCTCTAGTGCGTTGATGTGAGTAAAAAATAGAATATGGAGCCTCTAGGTTTTGCAAAAATTATTGTTTCTATTTTGGGTTATGGTGTTTTAATGCAATTAAAACCACCACTGGTGATAATTATTATTACCAATCATGTTTTCATGGACAATCCCATGCCAGCAAAGCAATACATGAGAGGGAGCTAGCGACGACCGATTTCCAATTTCGATAATCATTTCCCAATGCGTAAACTTGAAGGCATTGATTTGAAAATGAGTACAGTACTTATTGTGACTCATACCATTAAAAATCATGAGAACACCAAGTCTCCTATCATCCTCATCATAATTTGGGGTGCTACAATCCTGCCACCTCACATTGGAAAAGGTGTTACAATGATTTGACCCCCACTTAGCCATTGCTCTATCCTTGCCCCACTTTAAGTTTAAATTCAAAATAGTGAGGTCTCCCACTTGAATACCATCCTGTCTAGAAAATCCACCAATGATCCAACAAAGAAAAATAAATAGATTCATATTCGAGATAAAAAAAAATTCTCTCCCAATGAGGGATTTTGTATTGTCCGGGAGCCATGTCCCTCCAACAACACATTTCCACTTTCCCCAACCCATACATAACCATAGAGTCAACCACTGCATTCCTGTCCCTATAAATATGTTGGATATCATAGTCCTCCAGTTTGATTAGCAGAATTATAACATCCTTAATAATGTTACCAATTTTCCAACTAACCTCCATGTTTCCTTTTAGGGTTTCAATGATTAACTTTGAGTCTCCCTCCACGATGAGTCTTTGAGTACCAATAGAGAAGGCATACCTAATGCCCCAAATGAGGGCTAGGGCCTCAAAAAAATTACTAGAAGAAGACCTAAAGTTTCTAGTGAAAGCTAGCACCATGCCACCCTCACTATCCCTAATGATACCTCCTCCCATAACCAACGCATTGCAAGCCACACCATCAAAGTTTAATTTTAGCCAGTAAGAGGGGAGAATCCATTTGGTCCTCATTGTCTACAAGTTCTTAGAAATATCAAGCCTATGAAAGGAATTTGGAATGTTCCATCTCATAGCCACCAAGGAGTCCATATCAGATGGAGGGTTTCCAGGGGTCTTCTAGTTGCAAACAAAGATGTTCTTCAACAATAGTTTCTCAGTAGTTTTAACCACTATATCAACACCCTTCTCTGTATCTCTAAAAATGCAGTTATTCCTTTCCTTCCATATCTACCAAAAGATATGAGGTGGGATGTCTCTCCATAGTTTCCTAACAAGGGGGTGGGAAGAGGGAAACTCCTAGTTGCAGATGAACTATAGTAGGTCCTACAAAAAATCCCAGGATAAACTAAATTTGTCCTGAATTCTAGACTAGATTTAACTAGAAAAAGGACAGTGGATAAATATATGGGCAATACTCTCCTCCTCCTTTTTACACATAACACACCAGTTGATCAATTGGAACCCGCACCTTTTAAGATTTTTAACAGCTAGAATTTTACCATGGAGCGTCATCCACCATAAATTTTTTACCTTTGGGAGGAGTTGACCATTCCAAACTGTCTTCCAACACTTTGAATCATTCACCATTCTAACAATGCAATTAAAAGACAACTTCACTGAGAAGGAGCCAGATTGGATTTTGTTCCAAAATAACTTTTCTTCACATGGGAACATGCGGATACAAATAGTATCTAATAAATCTTATAGAGCACCAATCTAACGTCTCAAATGCGGAGGAACCTCCCCACCACCCTCCAGTCTTTTCCACCTCCTAGAAGGCGTTATGAAATCCTTGACATGGGATCCAAAAATCCTTTTAATGATCCTCATTAGGTGGCAAAAAGGGCCTAGGGCTAGAGGTTTCTCATCACACCAGGTATCCTCCCAAAACCTGATTTTGTCCCCATTTCCAACCTTCCATCTACCCCCTTCTCTCAATATAACTCTTAATTTAATATTATTCAATATTTTGGATCCAACAGGGAGGTCATGGTCATAAAATAGCTTAGAGAAGGATGAGTTTCTAAAGTATTTAGCCTTCATGATTTTGCACCAATCCAATAGATGCTTAGAGAGAATCCATCCCAACTTGGTTAAGATTTCTTTATTGAGGTCATTAATTATTTTGATACCCAGTCTCCCAAGGCCTTGGGCAGGCAAACAGTCTCCCAGTTGACCAGAATAATTCTAGCCTTCTTCTCCAGCCCAGTCCAAAGGAATTTCCTCTAGTCATATGAAAATAATGGTCATATGCATTGGACCCTATTTGTATCTAAAACGTAATGCAAGGATGGAAATGTTTGAAAATATCATCTCTGCAATCAAGGAAAACCTTATGTGTAGGTCATTGACAAACTATTTGACATAATGCCTTTGAAGATTCAATGCTTAATTATGAATGTAATAATTAGTCAAGTGTTTGATTAAATGTATGTTTAGTATTATTGTGTTTTGCATTGAAAGTTGAAATTATAATTGGTAAGGGTTCTTATAGTGGTACCAGAGCCAAGGTATTTCCACGCACTAGGTCTATTATAGTTTGATGCAATCGAGTGATAGAGAGTTAAGATGTTATCAGATAAGATTAAGGAAAATTTGGCAATCCCTGCATGTGTCAAAAGGGGAAACAACATCAAGGTTTTTTGGTGTTCATCATAGTTCATCTTCTAGCAGTATAGGGCAGGTTACAAGTATGGGAGATAGAAGTGGTAATAATCCACCATGAGATGAAGAAAGAGAGACTTGAGATATAATTTGAGACATAAAAAGATGGTAGGAATAGGTGGCTAATGTATTACAATAACTCACTGTAGCCATTCAACAGATGAGTGCAACCCTAAGGATATCTCAGTGTAGTCATAGTGATCATGGTAGCACAGTTGGTTCCCCATGGGGTGGAAGAGCTCCTATACACTCTTTTGATAAGCCTTTGATGCATACGAATTTGATGCCCATATTTTTTGCTAGTGATGATGAGGAGGAAGTGAATAATGTTGAAGTAGAGATAACATTTCCTGATAGCATAATGACTATGCATGATGAATAAAGCCTACTATCAAAATATGTGAGGGAAGATTTATTATTGCTATGTAATTTTTCTGGGGTTCAATTGTGTAGAATTTTTTTAACATCAACGCTTCAGATCACACTTTGTGATCCATCATCAGGATGCAAGAGAACTTTTTTTTTCTTCTCCTTATTCTATCTTGCATCATGATGATGGATCACAGAGTGTGATCTGAAATGTTGATGTTAAAAAAATTTCATGCAATCGAACTGTAGAAAAATTACATAGCATTGATAATGATTGTGGAAATCTAATAGATTAGATTTAAATTTTATACAATATATGGGGCAAAAAATAGAAAGAATGAGAATTAGACAAGATAGAAGGCCTACAAATCAAAATAAGGACCTGAAGCATGTTACAAATAATTTGTCACTTCCTACATATGATGGCAATAGTAAGAAAACTACACGATCTTGGATACATAAGATAGATACTATATAGGTACTCGATCCCATGAAGAAGACATAAGAAATTAAATTTTCTACTATGCACTTAGATGGAGCAACCTACGATTGGTGGCATCATGAACTTGTGACTCAGGACCATGAATTGATTAATTCATATGAGGAGTTATGTAATAAGTTAATCGATCATTTTAATAGGAAGGATATAGAAGTATACTATAGGGAGTTGGCACAACTCAAACTGAGTGGTTCATTGTATTCTTTTATCAATGAGTTTTAGAGAATTTTAGTGATGGTTCTGAATATGTCAAATAGAAGGAAGATCATGTTATTTATTGAAGGTTTGAATGATAAGATCAAAGGATTTGTGAAGGTCCTCAAACCAAACTCTCTATGGGATGCTATTAAAAAGGCGATGAAATTAGACCCTTCATCCACTTTCTATTAGTATGCTAAAGGAAATTCCAAAATCTCTAACCCAAATTAGAAGATTGATGAACAACCTAAGACTATCCCTCCTAAGGTGGATGATGAGATAAGAAATGAACTAAGGAGGAAGAAATTATGCTTTACATGTAAAGAGCCTTGGACACCCAAGAACATGTGCCTTGGGAAGGGAGAATACATTGCATTGAGGTCACCTTAGATAATGAGGAAGAGAAGTTTGATGATAGCAGGTCTGAGGATGACATTAATAAAGAGTAATGATCAGTCCACAATGGAAAAGAATAAAGGCGAGATAGTTAAACAACCTAAGGTCATCATTTCTACATTGTCAGGAGTACCTTATTACTATCCATTTCAATTAAAGGGAGTACTTAAGGGGTAGCTAGTAGTTTGTTTGGTAGGAATTGGTGCTATGTAAAAATTTGTTGGTGAGAATTTAGTTACAGAGCATGGATTACAAGTTGAGAAATTCTCAGGTTTTAGCGTGATAGTTTCTAGTGGTAGAACCTCGAGTTGCACTACAAGAATTCCTTGGGTTAGTATTTAGTTAGGGGTCTGATGGTGTTTTAAAACATTTATGCTTTGAAAGGTACCAATATACCTTGAGATGGATTTTAAGAGTGGTTAGCTCCAAATATGGGAAGATCTTAAGGTAACCGGACCAACTATAGGGACAAGACTATCCTCTACACTTCTGGTTCTGTAGGACCATGGTGGGTGTACCTAATCTAGCTCAATATACAATACCTTAACTCTCTTTATATTTATGTAGTGGAAAATGGTAATAAAGTACTAAATGGTAACCACTCATTCATTGAATCTCCATTACCATGAAGGACACACAACCAAAAAACACAAAATATAAAAGAACTTAGAAATAGTTTTGATTTAATTTTTGCAGAATATAGCCAAATCAATAAAAACATTTATCAACAAAGAATGCACTAATTTCTGATCAGTGGTTTATACATTGGGAAATATTTCTAATTCAGGAGCATAATATATAAACCAACTGTTGTCAAGGACTCAAAGCCATAAACATAAATAATCCCAGATCAAACACTACTTATAAAATTCTTGTGCAGACCAAATGAACCTATGTCTTATCCAGAGAAAATTTAATTTGATCCTAGGTCAAAGCTAAGGAATAAAAACATATACATAGATAAATTCCATGCAATGAATTAGAAAATTCACAACTCAAGAAGTGAAAACTAAGGAGAGACTTGAATCTGAAATACTATATAAAGTATGAATAATCCTACATCTATATCAATCTATTTCAAAATACATACCACTTAAATAAAATGCAAAAGAAATAAAATTTTCTATTCTATCTTAATACTATCTAAATAATCTGTTATATTCCTGACTAGAAACAGGTATGCAACTCAATGCTTTTCTCTATTTCCTAACTTTCCAGCCCTTTCAAAATGATCTTGGGAATCCTTTTATAAGAGAAGGATTGAAACAAGCTTCATATCATTTTAGGGAAAAATATCAACAACTAGGTCATTCAAGATATTAAAAGCATTAACTCATTTCAACTACCCTTCCTTCAACTAGAAGTAAACTTTGTCATCAATCCACTCTACACAATCTGATCTATAGCCGCCAGTCGTCTTAAATCTTAAAGAACATTCCCTAGCAAAGGAATATGGAATGTCTCTGTTTTTCTCAACTCATCAAGGAATATATTTCTTCGAAGGAAATTTAATCCTCTAACCACCAGCCCTGGGAACAGATCCACCATTAAAACATAAAAGACAGGGAGTCGACTAAAGAGCTTTCACAAGATATACAAATTTGATTAGAAAACCTAAGTATCAGATTACCTCATAAAAACATTTAGAACTACCTAATTTTCCTTCACATAGCATCCTACAGCTATTAAGACATGACCCAGGAGATCAGATTTGATCTATTTACTCTTTAGCAGCTTGGAATGTAGAGCCACCACTTGGAAACCCTTAGAAATATATTTAAAATTTTGAAAGTTGGTTGCAACGGTCACACTTGGCACAGAAAATAGCATCAGCAGCCAAGATCAAACCTTAACCTCATCTTTAAAACATAATCATCAATCACCTTTAAAACACCCGTGAGCTCAAGACAAACAAAACACTTAATGACTCCTTAGACATCCACGTGGCATAATATTACCAGCCTCTGGGATTTCTTTATCTTTTCTTAAGTTGCACTGACCGGCTTGGACACGCATCAACTAGGTGCAATCCCTTAATGAGTAATCTTCATTCATCTTCCATTCCAGGCAATGCACCAGCCACACAATAAAATCTGAACAGCTTTACCTTTATCGCCTTTGAAAACCCAAACCCATGATCTCATCTAAAAAAGTGTCGTTTAGGCGCAATGCCTCAATGAGTAAACAAAAAGTAACTTTTCTTTGAGGAAAAAAACCAACCACATGATCCAATCTAATTTGACTGTCCTTTAACTTCCCTTATTCTTTGCAACCACCAGCCCCACACTTAGGCTAGACATGTGGCGTTTAGGCGCAATGCCTTGAAGACTAAACAAGGAGAATCTTTCCTTCCATGCATAGCGCCAGCCGTCATATCAAATAAGATTTGTCTTGTCTTTAACTTGGCCTTTAATCTCAACCTGGCCCTACCATAGACATTTGGTGCTCAAGTGCAATGCCTCAATGGAATAAACTTTGATCACCTTTTGTTTAAGGCATTGCGAGAACTGTGGGATCAAAACAGATATGCTCAGCCTTTAACTTCACCTTTAGCTCCAATTTTGGTCCCATTGTGGACGCATGTCAATCAGGTGCAATGCCTTGAATAATATATGTCATGTATCTTTGCTTTAAGGGAAAGCACCCACCATTAGATAAAAAAGAATATGTTTGAACCTTAACCTACCGCAAGCTAGGAAGAAGCGGACCCCATGATCTTAGGATGAACACATGGAAACACGATGCAATTCCTTGATGGATAAACTGAAAACATCTTGTGATTAAGGATTTACGCTCAATTTTGGATTGAAAAGAGCTTTCTTAATGCCTAGGAGAATAAAAGCTCGTGGGAACTTAGGAACTTTAGGAAAAATTAAAGAAACCCCGCTAGGACTTAGGAAGTATTAAAGGCAGGCCCCACGCATGATGACTTAAACACATGGGATAAAGAACTTAAGTGATTTGAAAAGGTAACATCGTGTTATAAAAAATGTAGGAGACCTAGGGTTTTATACATAAAATGAACAAAGGGTTTGGAAGAAATAGCATGATTAGGGTTTAAGAACCAACTTAAACATTGCCAAACATGAGAGTAGGACTCTGAACCATGAAACATTTTACAGTCCTAACAATGGCTCTGATTGGGGATGTATGTGTGTGTGCTTGAATGTGACCTCTAAATCATGCACAAACCCAGCATAGTCTTTACTCAATTGTTCAATTTACAAAGACAAACATGAATTGTTTATCCTGCAAACTCAATTGAAACGACTTGTTGC
>MU223137.1:3689788-3700911 GCA_018584345.1 Thuja plicata | reverse complement strand
GTACAATAGGACTTCAAAGATGAGAAAATGCACCAAAATTGATTGGATTATAAGGTGCCAATTTTGGGGTGTTACATTTTTCCCCTCTTTGAATTGATGTGCGAGCAGCGCATTGATTCAAAGAATATTCTAAAGTGAAGATGAAGATTTTGGAAGTCTAGGTTAGGTTGCCAAGACACTGATCAGATTGAGAAGCAGAATCATTTGAGAGAAGATCAAAATTGGGGTTAGATTTCCCCGATGTCCATTGATAGCTGATGAAGATCTAGGACTATCTCCAGAATTAGGGTTAGATTGCCCCAATATGAAGGTTATCCCTCCGAGATCCAGGTTAGATTGCCTAGATAACGGTCTAAAGAGTTTTGAGAGCCATCTTCAGAATGAAGCGTAACTTTCATGAATTAAGGTTAGATTACCCCAATACCCAATGAGATTTCAAAAATCATCTCCAATATGAAGTTTGATCCTTGAGGATCTAAGTTAGATTGCTCTTATACCTAGAAATATAGATGACAAGATGCGAGACATCAAGATGCCCCTAGAGATTCAAGATCATGGAATATCCAATTTTGACCATAAGGTACAAAAAACTGAATATGCCCCGAGTGATGAGATGCCCCTAGCGATGGGGATTTGATTCAGATCAGACTGATTCGAGAATGATGCAAAAATATTCAATGATGCAATCATCTTGCCCCCTCAGGAGAGAAATCGAAAGATGACACATCATAGTGATGAGAATGAGAAATCACAGAGAAATATAGATCCAAAGAGAACATAATCAATTTAGAGTGATTGAGAGGTCTTGTTGATTAGGTTTGACCATAGTTGACCAGAATTGACTAGAGTTGACTTTGATGAAAAGATTGCAGAAACTGAGAAAAATGATAACAAGAGATACTCCTGACAAGAAAGCAATGTCAGAAAATTGACTGCACAAGTGTCCGATCACGTCGGTCCCAAAAATTTTAAAATGTGATTTCGAGCTGCTTAGGAGTGTCAGATTTCAATTTCGATCACGAAAATAGATTCAGAACGGTCCATTTAGCCAAGGGTGCAACTTTCGCAAAAAATAGAGCACTTTGAAAAATTAGGTTAAAGGCTATATAGGGCCCAGAGGGATCATTTTCAAATCATTATTCACCTTTTGACTTTAGCAATGGCAAGGGCTCTAGCTGATATTGATAGCATTCCCGTACATTCTCACCGATTTGAGTGCTCCCGACGACACAATCGACCACCAGAGTATGATGCACCTGTGAGTAATCATAACCTGATCCTGTATTTTAGAAAAAAAAATTATCAATTTTTAGCGGTTAGCATGTTTTAGGGCTATTTAGAACTTGTCTCGCCCAATCTCACGCGAGGAAATAGTTTCCTTGCGCTGGCCTTAATCGCCTTTCGTGTGAGGAATCTGAATCCTCGCACAGGTTAGGGATTCTGCGAGTGGGCCCCTCCCCAGCGTTCATGTGAAGAGTGCACGTGTGCCATGTGAGATTTCTAGAATCTCATGTGAGAACACATCCCGCCTCGCGTGAGCCAGAAAGCTTGCACAGGAAGAGAGTTTCGTCGCACGGGAAAAGAGTTTTCTCGCATGGGAAACTGGCCAAAAGTAAAAAAAAATGTCATTTTCTTGCGTCACAGAGTCAACCAGTTGTCATATCTTAAACTGTGTGTAGAATAGGTCCATAGCTGCATTTGTTGTCTTTTGCTTTGAAAATCATCATGTTGAGGTACTGATCCAATTTTGTCACTTGCTTTGCAAGTCGACTTCCCAGACATCGATTTTCAATCTCATCATCCTATCATGGGTGAGTTGCTCCAAAGATTATCAGATGCTAATGGTGCCCACATTAATGGGCTAGGATTGACTTACCTGTGTGATGTACCTGATATTTAGGTGAATCATGAATTACTTGGTGCCCTGGTTGAGCATTTCCATTCGGAGACGAACACCTTTCACTTGTCGCAGGGAGAGATGACGGTGACTCCAGAGGATGTATACCAGATTTTGAGAGTGCCTTTCCATGGATCTTGTGTAGAGTACAACACATAGCCTAGAGATGGTACACAGGCTTTGAGAGCCATTTTTAGGATGATTTGGTGATGGGACGGTCCATCTCATGGGAGGAGTTGATACGCAGTTATGGCAGAGATTATCCCCTAGCAGTCGTATTAGCATTGTTTCTGACTTTTCATCTGGTTTCGGATCATGGTCAGCAAGGGTTAGAGTGTGGCTGGGGTGGCATGCTCCAGAAGATGCTAGTTGTTCCTAGAGTTACTTTTGGATGGGGCGAGTGTATGCTCGCACAGATGTACCATGAGATGCACAAGATCGTGTATCGGGGTGCCCGTACTATGGTGGTAGGAGTCATCATTTTGCAGATCTGGGCCTAGGAGCACCTTCCCGTATGTAGGCCGATATTCCATGATACACATCAGCCATTAGAGCTGTACATTTACAGATACGCCAGTCTGATGACCCAGCCTGCGTTGGGTAAGACTGAGTAGTGGAGGGCACAGATTGTTGATATGGTTGTAGTCATATGGCGACCTTGGGTAGCCACTGAGGTATGGGATGATGCTCATCATGAGCTATCATACATGTTCTACTTGTGTCCTCTGATAGGACATACTATTACTATTATTGAGCGCTTCTTTCTCATGCGCATATTGTGCCAATTTGGGAGGCCGCAAGATGTGTCTCTGGAGTACTGTACATATGCCCGATTTGTTGATGAGACAAAGAGGGGCTAGCAGAGGTAGCTTGACAGTGGGCATAGCATGATAGATTCCTAGGTACCACTGGTTGGATGGGATTATATGGCTACTCTAACGAATGCAGGTGTGACACCTGTATATAGAGACCACATGTTAGTTCACCCATTTTTGAGATTCACAGCTCCAATGGGTCAGATACCTTAGGTGGTATAGCCACCACCACAGCAGTAGGCACAACAGGTTCCTCCACAAGGATAGTAGCCACCTCTACAATAGTAGGAGAGAGTTGTACATCCTAGGATAGTTTAGACTGATATTCCTATGAGACCCATGGGATCAGATGCAGGTGCTAGGCCTAGTGACAGCCAAGATAGAGCTGCGGAGTAGGTAGATGATACAGTGATGGCTGATGCTATTTTGACTAATCCTCTAGTAGGCAGACAGGTAGCATAGTTATAGGAGGCTCTCCAGAGAGTCAGGGAGAGAGCCCAATAGACACAGAGGGAGTGTGACGACCTCCACACGCAAGTGATCATCAGGGATACACGGATATCTGAGAGAGACCGAGAGATCCAGGGATTGCGAGATTCACTGGCTCAATCATAGTTGGAGACTAGATATGAGGCTGCCTAGGCTTCTTACTATTATGCTTCACATACTATTGTGGTGCCTGAGGTAGCAGATCAGATACAACCCTTTTCAGAGTATACTGATGCTCGAGCCGCTCCACCGGGACCACTGGGTCCTCCTCCTCAGCAGCAGGGTATGCCACCCCCTCAGCAGCAGGGCATACCACCCGCTCCACCTCCACTGGGTGGTTAGATATTGATGTATATTGTACCACCATTTTTACATATCATGCTCGAGGATCACCCTTGTACATTCGGACCGATCGATATATATATATATATATGAGCTCGATTTTTGGCATCATTGTACATGTTTATATATTTCTTTAAATGTGTATGTTTTATACGATGATTTCCTATATGATTTAGATGTATGAATTAGAAATGTATGAAAATGCTTATGCACATGTGTTATTGATGTATGAAAATGCTATGATAGATGTTAGATGGATAAATGCTATGTATGATTTGATTTATACTTATAATGGATGCACATGTTTATGGGTATATAAATGAAAATGAATGGATGGAAATGCACCTTTTGGAAATGACTGTAATGCAATGGATGCAATGGTACTAATCATCTCATGCAGGATATTGCAATTTACAATAGGTATTAACCAAAAGAACATGCACGAAGATCAAGAGCGAGGACCGGACACTTGTGCAGTCGAGAAGAAACCATGATGAAAGATGAGGACCTGAGAAGAATGAGAAAATGAAGAGAGCACCAAACCACCACGATGCAAGCCTAAAAATGTGAATGCAAGCCTAAAAATGTGAATGCAAGCCTACAATGAAAATGCAAGCCTAAGATAAATGCAATCCTAGGACTTTGGTTGTTGGACTCATCGTATTTATCATCATCGAGTGCTTTTGGATCATCGGAGTCAATACAATCCTTACTGGTGCCACTATAACCATAAGAATATGAATATGACTTTGATCAGAAAAAATGTAGGAAATGAACATAAGCACCAAGGCACAAAAGCCAAGGTGACCTGAACATTATTTCTAGCTTGATATATTAAGAATTCGCAAGTAAACAAACACAGCAATAACAGTCAAGGAGATAATTCTAACATCCCCTTGGCATACAAATAAACAAGATCGAGGGATGTGAGGTTGTTCCACCTTAATGCAGAAGCTCTTATCACATACACCATGTTTATTTGACATTTTCGGATCATCGAAACCATACCAACAAGCAGTAGACAAAAGAAAATATCAATGAAATCCATGAGAATAGACAGCATACAATGAAAGAGTCAATCATATCTCAGCATGTTTCAAGGCTTACGAATGTGTCTATGTTTAGGGTGTTGAAAAACACCGTTGTGCTTGTGAGTGCAAATGTGTTTGATTGCTATCGAGAGATGTTTGCATCACAAGATATCTGAAGTGTGTTGAAAAACACAGATGTGTCCAAAGAGAGTGTTAAAAAACACTGTTTGATTAAGGTGTTGAAAAACACCAGTTTGCACTAGAGAGAGTTGTCCTTCGACAAGATTACTGACTCAAGTGTAAATTGAAAAGTGATCAAAGTGGGGAGCCATGCCCCCAAGTGATGAATGGATCGAAGCTGAACAAATAGATATCAAAACGATGGGAGAAATCTCAGCAATGTAGCGACAATAGGTAGACTCAGTGAGAACCACTGGTGACTGTCGCAAGAGATTCTCAAGCATAATGATTGATAACGAGATCAAACCATCAGCAAGAAGACGCAGTGAGAACCACTGGTGACTGACGCAAGAAAAGAGTCTCAAGAAGAGACAAAGTGCCACGAAGCATCGGCAGGCAGACGCAGTAAGAACCACTGGTGACCGATGTAAGAGGAGAAAGACTCCAAAAGATAAGACAATGCCCCCTAGACTAGGAACATGCCCCTGAGTGTGACCAGTTTCAATCCATGTGAGGTTGAGAAAAATCTCAAAGATGACTGAAAGCAAATGCATGAGCGAGCAAACCCAAGAAGGAAAGAAAACTAAAGTAGGAAAGCAGGAGATTTTTAGAATTTTTTAGATTTTACAATTTTTAGATTTTTTAAAGATTTTGCAATTTTTAGATTTTTAAAGATATTACTCGATCTCAAGAAAGATCACATTGGTATGCCCCCAATGTCTAACAAGGTGTAGGACATTGCAGATGGATTGGAAAGCTGATGTATGAGACGAATAGGCAATGATGGATGAAGAGGGTGAATGCGACCCTCAAGAATAGTCTCTTCAAGATTACCCAAGCTAGGGAAAATAATATAGAAATGTAGGCTCGTGGAGTGATGCTGAATAGCATATAGGATAATGACCTAATGTCATGAAAGGGTGTGGTCCAAAAGAGTGGACATGTCAAGAGACTTTGGAGAAACAATTTTTCAATTTTGATCAAGACCAAGGGGTCAATTAGATAGGATATAGCTATGATAGCGCAATCAGAATAAGGGAAGATGGAGGTATAAGTGCATGTTTTGGATTATGACACAAATGTGCAGAGACAGGAAGGATAGACTCGGGATAAGCAAGATCACGATAAGGTGCCATGAGTGAGAGAAAGTAAATAGGCTGATGGAAAGGATAGTGAATGTCAAGATACATGATGCTCATGGATAGGCTCAACCTTGTCAAGATCAGCAGAAGGAACATGGATGTTCACGAGCTAGCTGGATGTAAGATATGATAGATAAGATAACATGGAAGGAAATTTCCCCCAAGTGAAGAGTGCAAGTGGGAGGAATTACGCATGATGCCTGTTTGCCAGGTTTTCATCATGGTACTTATCCAAGGTGCCACAAGAAGTGGTTTTCACCATAGGATGAATTGATTTCTCTTTAATTTTGCTACCAAGGCACCTGTTTACCAAGTTTTCACCAAGGCACTTTTTCATTTTTATTTTTTTATTTTTTAATTTTTTTTTTGAATTTATGTAGGAACTTAAGCTTCGTGCTCTTTAGATAGTGCTCCTCTGAAAGATATGATATAATAGGCCAAAGCCACTGAAAGTATGCTCAAAGACATTGATAGGAAGATGAAATGGAGGATAAGGAAGATGGAGGCCAAGATTTTATGCAACGAATTGGATGAGAGAAAAAGAAGGAATGTAAGGACCCAATAGGGAAGGATAGTAGATGACAAGATCAACATTGACACACTCCTCGAAGGGTAATGGACGAATGGAGGAAAAGTGGATGGAATAGCTTGAGATGTTGATGGATGAGAGGATATGGATCTTGGTATGTGAGGACCCAAGATGGAGTCAGAAGGTGGGAGATGTTTAGATGGAGAGGAAGTGGAAGACTTTGGAAGCTTGGATGCCAACTCTGATTGTTCCTTTTGGTGCAATTATTTTAAGAGAGACTTGGGAATCCACATAACTTTTTCTTTTCTTTTTGTATCCAAGTCCTTGAGAAGAGACTTGGGAATCCATATAGCATTTGATTTTCTATTTGCATCAGATGAATTATAATGCAATTCTTTCATAATGGATTTAGGAACCCATATTTTCTTTGATTTGGTTCTTTTCTCAGTGGACCTTTGTGGTCTCTTGAATGTTTCATTCTTCTTTGTATTCACATGTTGATTAGATTGGACATAGTGATCTTCATATGTACGTGGATTCTTGTATTTCTAATTTCTTTGTTTGATATCCAAATTGCTTCCAGAAGACTTAGGAATTGTGGATGAATAGGGCCAATATGATTGGTTCATATGAATTGGGTGATAGGGAGAATTCAAGGATGTATGTCTTTGTTGATCTTGATAGGAGATAGTGTAAGTGGATGACAGGCCAGTATTGATAGGCATGGTAGATGGAGGGATATAAGGACCCAATATAGATGGAATGTTTGACGGTCTCAGCTTTGGGATATAAGGACCAAGGATAGATTTGGAAGATGGGGAAGACTGATGCTTATGTTTAAATGGAGGGATATAAAGTGTGGAGGGGATATCAACATATTTAGAGTGAGTTGCATGGCCAACGCTCTGCCCTTTTGAATTTACCTTTATATCAATAGGAGCATGAGTAGCTTTGATAGGAGCGATTTTGATAGGAGCAGCTGAAGCTTTAGGGGATTTATTTCTCTATAAGGGATTTGGAGGAATGATGTTTTCTTGAGGTGGATATGGAAGGGCATGACAAAGATATTAAGGGATGCTCTGATCTTGACAAGGATCTTTAGATGGTGTACAAAGGGTACCTTTCTCTTGATTTTTAGTAGGTTCATTATAGATGGTAGAAAGGATATCTTGATCTCGCTTGGGAGATAGAGGATGTTCTTGGAAGTGATGAAAGGGGATGATTAAATTATCATTGGATTCTTGAGATATGCGACATTGGTCAACCATTGGATTAAGATGGAGGGTGTCTTGATCTTGATCATAACTGATATTTGTTTTCTCACATTGTGGATTCTCCTCTTGACATGGAGCCACTTTTAAGGACAAGGTAGGAGTTTTGATCTGCATATGGGATTCTTGACATGCTGATGGACAGTCATTGGGAATAGGCATGATAAGCATTGAAGCACATGGAAGCTTGGGGTCTATGATCTTTAAAGCCTAAGAAGGACTTGTAGTTGTATGCGGGTTAGCTTGAATCTCTTTTAGAGGTAGTTCTTGAGGGTAGACATAGTCATCATTAGGTTCAATTTTTGATAGAGAGGATGAATCTTTAGGAGATGGAGGAATGGTGGAAGAAGTAGACGTGAGATGGGAACCATTGCTAGACATAGGATCTTGATATTGATCATGCTTGAGATTAGTATCTTCACTAGGTGATTCATTAGGATTTTCCATTTCGATTATTCTATCATCTATGAGATCTTGGATTTTATGTTTCAACTCCATGCAAGATGAAGTTTCATGCTTATTGTGTCGATGATATGCACAGTAGTTATTGAAAAATGTGGATCCAAGTAACATGATTTTAGGCAACGTGATGAGGTCATTCTCAAGAAGTTCTTCCAATGTTGATTCATAAGACTATCCCAAAGGAGTAAATATTCTCTCTGAAGAATAATTAGATGCTTTTTGACTTGCAATATCCTTCTTTTGCGGATAGAAAGGGATCTCATCTTATGTTGTCATGGTTTCCTCTACATGCTCTTGATCAAAGTTGGGATTTTCATCAAACTAGTATGGATCAAAATTGGGATTGTCATCACATTGTTCTTGATCAAAGTTGGGATTATCATACCAAGATTTATCCATGTTGGAAGAAAGTGGAGAGATGTGAGAATCATTTTCCCTCTTTAATTGTTGGAGTTCAGATTCCAGAGTTTGAATTTGTTTCCATAAAGTTTCCCTAAGAATTTTGTCTTTGGTTTTAGACATTGTAAAATTGTTTTAGTATGCTTGCTTGTAAGGATCAGTCGGTTTGCAACTCGAGACAACTAGTTTTAGTCTGCAGACAATGAGGGAACAAGCAATCAAATCCCAGACAAGAGGTAGATCAGGTAGATAAACAAACTCAATTTTCAAGATAAAAATAGATTTTGAGACACAGTGAGAACTACTCTCTAACAAGATTTCCAGGTTTAGGATAGTTTTATAATGATACAAATCAGCAATCTTTTTTCAAGGTGACAAGCACTCATTTAAAAACATGAAGTTTCAATCAAGTAGTGACGCAAACAGTAGTCGTAAACAATTCCACCAAGGACAAAGAAACTGGGTAGAAATATGGGAGTCTTTGTTTGATGATAGTACTAACAATTTAAGACTAAAAAATAAACACTCAGTTATCCCTACAAAGAAAATTGGTTGAGAAGACAAAATTTGTGCCCCACTGTCTTATGCGCATGCGTGCACCTCACACAACAGTGTCACCCTCGAAAGAGCGCCCATGTTTTTGGTGTTTCCAAGGACTAAGTATATATATTCGAAGGTTACCCTTAAATAGGGGCCAGCGTCATATACCACTTCAAACATCTAGGTGCATACTTATGTCAAGAATCTAGGGGAGAGATTATTCCCTCTCCCTGCGCATAGATTATGTCTCCTTTCAGAGATGAACCGGGTAGGCATCTAACTAAGAGAGTGTTTAATAGGATTCCATTCACAATAACCTCTGGTGCCTCTAATACAAAGCTGGGGCCTCGCAGCCACACCAACACTTGTAAGTCACACACCCTTGCAAGCAAGGCTGGGAGCAGCGCCGCTCAGTATGACAAACAAGGCTTTCACATGATGATAGTCGAAATAAATGAGAAAGAAGTTACTATGACTTTGGAGTTTTTAGACTACAACAAAGCAGAATTTATTAGATTGAGGTGGAATCACTGGAAAAAGGTGTGTACTCACTTGGGTCATTTCCGGAGGTTCAACTTCTAGCAGGCCCTCTAAAGGTGACTCAACTTGGTTCAGATTCAAGGGTTTGATTTTCTGATTCTCTCAATGAGAGAAGAGCATACTTCTCTACCTTTGCACCTCACCCAAACACATCAAGGATAATCATCACCAAGATAGTTTCACTCCACCAAATCCACAAGTCTTTGGGTTTCCGATTCTCTCAAAGAGAGAAGAGCATAATCCCCTAACAAGTAGAAGTGATAAAGATTTGCTATCTTGCTTTGCTTCCCCAAGTATCCATCATGCTAGCAACATCTGGGTCTCGGTTTCATCCATGGGCATCACTTCCATGTAATGAAGAGCCTATTCCCCTACTTTGCTATCGGGATACTTATGAAATTTTAACAAAGCCCTATTTAGACTATGTGAATGAAAATTAGTAAATAAACATGACATTTTAATTATGCCTTTGACTATCGTCCTGCAAGTAAGCTGTTAGAAAGTTTTGATCTTTGGCAAGTGAACCTGCAAACCACTATTATGCTGCAGCAGAAACCAGAAACACAAAAATCAGAGGAGAAAATAGATGTCAGAACAGAGAAACAACAAATTAAAAATTTTGAAATTTAAATGCCTGTCTGTCAAAGTTCGCGTGAGCAAGTGCTTCGACGTGTGCGGGCAAGTGGTTTGACATGCGCAAGCTTTCTATTTTCTCACATGACAGAGTGCTAAAGAGAGAAAAACTTCACGTGGCTCAACGCAAAACTTCATGTGAGACTCCGTATCAGTGTTGTATAGACGTACGACAGAGCTCCCAAAACATAGTCAAAAAGTTCAAAAATGAGGCCAAAAACCATTTTTTCTGCCCCACGGTGGGCGCCAAAATGTGTGTGCTTGAATGTGACCTCTAAATCATGCACAAACCCAGCATAGTCTTTACTCAATTGTTCAATTTACAAAGACAAACATGAATTGTTTATACTACAAACTCAATTGAAACAACTTGTTGCCTCCTAATTAGTTGTGGATGTCAATTTTACCCTCAGAATGAGAGCCAACAACCTGGCCATTGCTAACATGGAGGATTTCTAGAATATGATAAAAGATGAAATTGCCATTTATTGTATGAATGAGGTTGCAACTAGTCTATGAAAAGAGATGCAATTAATCTATGAATTGAGAAGTAATTAATCTATGAAAGTGAATTGCAACTAATCTAGGAATGAATTACAACTATTCTATGGAAGCAAGATGCAATTACTCTAAGAAAGGAAAATACTCTTAATCTAGAATTCAAATACTTTTAATCTACAATGGAAATTGCATTTAAACTAGAGAGCTTGAAGGATGGAATTGATCTGTTAGACATGTAAATGAATCATAAATGAAAGCAACATATCTTTAATTCCAATTGAAAACTAGCCTAATTATGCAAATTTAAGCTTAAAAGCATGAAAGAAATTAAATGCAAAATTGACTATAGATT
>MU223137.1:3678230-3689602 GCA_018584345.1 Thuja plicata | reverse complement strand
CTTTTTGAGGATAATTCATCCAATAATTAAATAACCTTTCAATTCCTTTTATGTATATTATCTAAAGGGGGTGGAATTGATTTAATTAAAAGCACTTAAGACTTTAGAATTAAATCAATTAATCATAAGGGTTTTTAGCTAATAAACTCTGAGAATTTAGGAATTAAATATAATGTCAGATTTATGAAAATTTGGGTTTTCTGCATTTGAAACTCAGTCAATTAAAGTCAATAAGGAGAAGAATTTGCCTAGTACAATAGGACTTCGAAGATGAGAAAATTCACCAAAATTGATAGGATTATAAGGTGCCAATTTTGGGGTGTTATAGTATGTATCTTTCAGGCATAACAAGATTCTAGAATCTCAGGGTTAAGAAGACCACCTACGGAAAGGAAACTACCCTACAACAGACAAAAAAATAGGAATATGTACAAACCAAAATGTATCTACAACTGACTTCTTAGCAGAGTCACACAACCTCTTCCTCTTTATTACCCTAGTTTGAAGAAGTCAAACTAGGCTTGATGGCCCAGAACCTTCAACAAAATTTAAATTCAGCTTGCCTCTGTCAAAAACAAATTTTTTCCCCCTTCTCTGGAAAAAAGCTGAAAATGCCATTTTCATCTGTCTGATCAGACCTACTAACACTTTCCATTAGTTTATCACACAAAAATTTATCACCATACTCACCATTTGAGCCCATATGGAAATCAGGCAAAATTTGAAAATGTAGAGCATGTGGCATATTAATGGTGCATGTATTAGGTAAAAGGAAATCAGACCAAATACAACATTCGTCATCTTCTAATTCACAGTCACATCTTGGAAAATCATCATCCAGCTGAAAGGTAAAACACTCATATTTTGTCATATAGCTGGTATCAACATCATCAAATCCACCCACATCAATATTTTGCACATCAAAAGAAAAACTATCATAATCAACTTCGTATTTGTCATGCAAACATTGAGGAAAATCATAAATTGGCACATGATCTAGCCCACTCTCAATATTATAGGAGACAACTTCCTGGAAATATTTAAAATTTGTCTCATCATAAACATTAGAGACCACATGTGTACCACATTTACCCTCTGCAAGAGAAGACATATCAACATTTGAAGAAGAAGAATGTTCAACACTATCATCTTTAAAACATGAAAACTTCATGCCATGATCCTTATTCTCCTTTTCAGCAATGTCACCATCTTGTATTATGTCACTAGTTTGCCTATCCATATCAGATTTCCCTAAAGAACTCACTTGAAAATTATCAATCTTATGCAAACCAACATCCCGTCTGTTGGATGGAGAGCACTCATCCACATACTCACTAGGTATCTGTCAACTTTGAGTGATTGAAAGACCATCCTGTTGTGGTTCAATGAATGATTTAGAATCCAAAAAAGATTCATAATCCACATAATTATCCCAATCAGTAGTCAACATCATGTTAGGAACCTCTTTAGCCTTTGAATTTGAAAATGTACTGATGCTTTCATCATCGAATATATCATATTCAATCTAATTGTAGCCTAGTGACACAAAAGCACAAGGGGAATTAGAAAAACACGTGTCAAAATCTTGATCATCTAATATACACTCTTTGTCAAAATTGATGTGTGTTGGGTATAAGAACTCAGAGCTATTCCTCCCTAAATATCTCAAATATTCACAAGCCAAGAACTCAGAAATTTGTTGACAATGAAGTGAACCATTGTCATCACTTTCACCCACTTATGATATGCACCCACAAGCATCATCTTCATTTAACCAATCACATATCCTCTACCTCGAATTGAGAAGGAGCATCGCTTTCATGATTACAAGAGAGATTAACCACACCAGACACATCTTTATCATATTGGTTTCCATCATTCTTAATATCAACATCACTAGGCACAACCTCATGTGTAACCTCATATTTAGGATCTTCAATATTTCTTCCATTTCTTAGCATGATAAATGCATTCTACCCTCAAGGAAAATGACAAATCAATTTATTCAGGAAAACAAAGTTTCAAAACACATTAACCCAAACTGTCTCATGATGACAAAAAGGAATATCAAAATCCCTTATTGTAGGAGAAAACCTCTTATAAAAAAGAAGTGCAGATTATTTTATCATTATTTTCATTCTTCTTTGTAGTAACAAAATAATCTCTCCTTGGATCTCTTGTTCCATCATTTTAACTTCTCCAAGAACCTCTTTAAGATCTGGAAAAGGTACTCTAGATCTGGACATAGTAGAATCCCTAACTTCTATGTCACCATATTGCTCCTTAAAACAAATTTTTAGTTCATTCATAGATCCCACCAAATCATGAGGCAATCCTTTAAACCAATCCCTAGCATCCTCAACTAGAGACTTAACAAAAAATTTCATCATTACATCCTCATGTACAATGTCATAGTCATCCATCATATCTGTAAACTTCTTTAAATGTTTTTAACAAGTAATGACATCATTCCCATCAAATTTAGGAAGTATATCTCTAATTTTATTTGGAATAGCATTAGTATAACTAGGGATATAAATAAAATAAAATTGTTTGTACCTTTCTGTATGAACCGGTCTCTTTTGAAATGGATTATCTGTCTAGATGCTTTGGCATTTGATGTTGCAACAATCTCAGTATCAACATGATAAGGTCTAGAAGACTGCCTGATAAAATCAATCCTTTTCTTCATATCTAAATTATCAGCCTCTAATATTGCTAATTCAAGTTCTTTGGCCAAGATCTTCTTTTCCCTTCTAGGCCTCTCATGATCAGTGTCCAGTTTAGACATTGGTCCACTTGGAACCTTGTGACTCTTAGGTTCATTTATGTCAACTAATACATACCTCCACTTGATTTTGCAAAATGCAATTCTAATCTTGAAGCATGTAAACCTCTATCCACACCTTGTTCCTTCTCTTAGTGCTTAGATCACTTAATAAGGAAACATTTAAAACCTTGAAAAATAAAATACCTAGATGTGTTGTAATAGTTGCAAAAAATACTGATCTGAAGTAACCTCCAAATCAACTTTCAAAAAACTTTAGTAGAGTCGTCGCCTCTTTGCAAAGGAAAAGTTTGAATCGGCTGAGAAATCTTTCTAACCTTCTTCAAAACCAACAAACTCACAACACACCCCTATAATAGGGTTTCAATAGCTTATTTCTTTGACTATGCTCTTAGTCATAGGAGCCCAAACATATGCTTCATCTCCATTGCAAGTCCACCTCTTTCTTTTTTAGTCTTTCTCCAAACTTGCACACCGATACAATTAGAGAACTTAGAATCGCCACTCACCACTTGTGAGATTTTATATATATATATATGTGTGTGTGTGTGTGTGTGTGTGTGTGTGTGTGTGTGTGTGTGTGTGTGTGTGTGTGTGTGTGTGTGTGTATATATATATATATATATATCTTTTAGGAACTTTGGACTTCTTGGACAATATTGCAATGACAAACAAAACAAACCTTGACTAACTTTATAAGTAAGAGGAATACTTATTTGTAAAACATGACTCTATAACAACTATATGTTATTTATGACTATTGGATGGGCTAAATCTTATGAATATTAGATTTGAAAGATTATACCTGAGTTTCTAGGATGTTTTGAAATGTTTAAACCTCTTCCCTAACAGAGTCACCATTTTATTGGTGTTTTAAAATGTTTATGCTTTGAAAGCTACCAATATACCTTGAGATGGATTTTAAGAGTGGTTAGATCCAAATATGGGAAGATCTTAAGGTAATTGAACCAACTATAGGGACAAGACTGCATTCTGCACTTCTGGTTCTGCGGGACCAAGGTGGGTGTACCTAATCCAACTCAATACACAATACCTTAACTCTCTCTGGATTTATATTGAAAAAAATGGTAAGAAAGTACTAAATGGTAACCACTCATTCAATGACTCTCTATTACCATGAAGGACACACAACCAACAACCACAAAATATAAAACAACTTAGAAATAGTTTTGATTTAACTTTTGCATAATATAGCCAAATCAATCAAACATGTATCAAAAAAGAATGTACTAATTTATGATCAGTGCTTTATCCATTGGGCAATATTTCTAGTTTAGGAGAAGAATACAAAAACCAACTATTGTCAAGGACTCAAAGCCATAAACACAAATAATCTCAGACTAAACAGTACTTATAAAATTCTTGTGCAGACCAAATGGACCTATGTCTTATCCAGAGCAGATTTAATTTGATCCTAGATCAAAGCTAAGGAATGACAACATATACATAGATAAATTTCATGTAATGAATTATAAAATCCACAACTCAAGAAGTGAGCACAAAGGAGAGACTTGAATATGAAATACTATATTAAGTATGAAGAATCTTGATTTTGTATCAATCTATTTCAAAATACATTTCACTTCAATAAAATGCAAAATACATAAAAAAAAATTGTTCTATCTTAATACAGTCTAAACAATCTGCTATATTCCTGACTAGAAACAGGTATGCAACTCAATGCTTTTCTCTATTTCCTAACTTTCCAGCCCTTTCAAAATGATCTTGGGAATCCTTCTATAAGAGAAGGATTGCAACAAGCTTCATATAATTTTAGGGAAAAAGATCAACAACTAGGTCATTCAAGATATTAAAATCATTAACTCATTTCAACTACCCTACCTTCAACCAAAAGTAAACTCTGCCCTCAATCCACTCTACACAATCTGATCTGTAGTCGCCAGTCATCTTAAATCTTAAATAACATTCCCTAGCAAAGGAATATGGAATGTCTTTGTTTGTCTCAACTCATTAGGTAATGTATGTCTTCAAAGGAAATCTAATCCTCCAACCACCAACCTTGGGAAAAAATCCACCATTAAAGCATAACTGACATGGATTTGGCTAAAGAGATTTCATAAGATATACAAATTTGATCAGAAAACCTAAGTATCAAATTACCTCATAAAAACATTTGGAACTGCCCAATTTTCCTTCACATAGCATCCTACAGCTGTGCAGACATGACCTAGGAGATAAAATTTGATCTATTTACTCTTTAGCATATTGGAATGCAGAGCCACATCTTGGAAAACCTTAGAAATATATTTAAAATTTTGAAAGTTGATTACAACAGTCACACCTGGTGTAGAAAATACCATCAGCGGCCAAGATCAAACCTTAACTTCATCTTTAAAACACAATCATTGATCACTTTTAAAATGCCTATGAGCTCAAGTCAAACAAAACACTTATTGACTCCTTAGACATACACGTGGCATAATATTACCAGCCTCTTGGATTTATTTATCTTTTCTTGACCTGCGCTAATCGTCCTTGACACGCATCACCCAGGCGCAATCCCTTAAAGATTAATCTTCATTCATCTTCTATTCCATGCAATGCACTAGCCACACGATGAAATCTGAACTACTTTACCTTTATCGCCTTTGAAAACCCGGACCCACGATCTCATCAGGATAGGTGTTGCTTAGGCGCATTGCCTCAATGAGTAAATAGTTAGCAACTTTTCTTGGAGGCAACACCCCAACCACACGATCCAATTTTATCTGACTATCCTTTAACTTCCCTTAGTATTTGAAACCATTGGCCCCACACCCAGACTGGACACATGGCATTCAGGTGCAATGCCTTGAAGACTAAACAAGGAGCATCTTTCCTTCCAGGCATAGCGCCAGCCATCAGATCAAAGAAGATTTGTCTTTTCTTTAACTTGATCTTTAACCTCAGCCTGGCCCAGCCATAAACACATGGTGCTCAACCGCAATGCCTCAATAGAATAAACTTTGATCACCTTCTATTTAAGGCATTGCGACAATCGTAGGATCAAAACATATATGCTCAGCCTTTAACTTTACCTTTATCTCCAAGATTGGTCCCACCGTGGACACATGTCAATTAGGTGTAATGCCTTGAAGAATATATAATGTCGTGTATCTTTGCTTTAAGGGAAATCTCTTACCATTAGATAAAAAATAATATGTCTGAACCTTAACCTACTGCAAGCTAGGAAGAAGCGGACCCCATAATCTCAGGATGAACACGTGGTGATGGGACAAAATCCCTTGATGGCTAAATTGATAACATCTTGTAATTAAGGCTTTACGCCCACCATTGGATTGAAAAGAACTTTCTCGACACCTAGGAGAAATAAAAGTCCATGGTAACTTAGGAACTCTAGGAAAAATTAAAGTAAACCCCTCTAGGACTTAGAAAATATTAAAGGTAGGCCTCGTGCACGCTGACTTAAAAACATGGGATAAAGAACTTAAGTGATTTCAAAAAGTAACACCATGTTATAAAAAAATGTAGGAGACCTAGGGTTTTAGACATAAAATGAACCAAGGGTTTGGAAGAAATGGCATGATTAGGGTTTAAGAACCATCTTAAACATTGCAAAACATGAGAGCAGGACTCAAAACCATGAAATTTTTTATATTCCTAACAGGGTCTACACATTGACTTGTATCTTATATATCATCAAGTTAGAGCAATTTGATGTGGTTCTAGGCATGCAATGACTTCAATATGTTGGTAGGTACACATTGGATCATCACAAGATGCAATTAGAGTTCTTAATGGATGGGAAGGAGGTAGTATTGAAGGCTTCATCAGATGTCAAGCCTAGAGTGGTGTCATCACACAAGATGGAAGCTAAGTTCTGACGTGCATCTTTATGTCAAGATGAATACATTACTGCCCATTTGATTGAGAAACCATAGAATGAAAGTATAAATCAACAAGAGGCAATTTTTTAGTTTATTGATAATATGTTATTTGAAGTAGATAGTGATGTTATTTATAATAATCCACTCTTCAAGTTATATGATGGAGCACCTCTTGAGATGCGAGATAAAAATGTAGTGTGTAAGATGAAGTTGTTACCAACGGATGACATGAAATGCGTTCCTGAATATGTTAAAAATCATATTATTAGTTTTAACAACGCTGATACCATTTGTTACAATATATTTGTAAAGTAAATTTTATTTGATAAAAAGCTTCTAGACTGTATTATTGATAGAGTAGAGTAATGAAATCATGATAGATATGAGTCCTATAATTGTGAGCATTAGTCTTTGCAAACATAAGGTGGTACTTTTTAGCTTGATTGCATTGTGAGGAGTGCTTATCATTTTTCTTTTAGCCTACAAGTTGATGAGTTGAATATGTTTATGCTCAAAAATAAGTAGAGATTGAATGATTGGTATAAAGAGGATTATACTTCATCATGGTATGAGATGTACTCAATGTCAGAAAGAGGATTTGCAACATGCAAGATTTTTAGTTTGCATTTTCTGAATGTTTGTTATGTTGGGTTTTAGAAAAGTGGACCTAAGAATGAGCTGAAGTCTTCAGGTGATAGAAATTATAGTTCTTCAAATTGGCATTCAGATCCTGGTATTGGTATGCAAATTCATGATTGATTGAGGACAAACAATCTTTAAGGAGGGAGGACTGTAATTTTCTCTTTATGGGACATTTGAAATTAATCAAATAATTAAAAATTTAAGCTGTCAAAATATAACAATGACTTAATTTAATTATTTAATATAGAAATTAAAGTGATTTTTTATGCTAACCAGAATTATAAAATAAAAGTCACTTTATTTCAAATTAAAAGACAAAGAAATGGAATGTCAAGAGATGGCTGATGAAAAGCCAAGAGTTTCTTGGAGAATGTTGTAAAAGTACACAGAGAGGATTATTCAGGGAATGTTAAAATTATTATTTAAATTGAAGAATTTTTCTGATGTGTTTGCATTGGTTAAATTTATGAATACAAAAAAATTTCAAAAGTTGATCAAAGAGCTAGACGAAAACTTAGTTCTTTCAGGAGTAGACTCGCGGCGAAGTTCACATTTGTGCCTAATCAATGAAGTCTTTATTGAAGATAAATTTGTAAGAGCTTGATTATATTCTTAGAAAAATAAATAAAATTATCTGAAATAATTTGGGAAATAAATAATATTTTACCTTTGAATATTATTTCTTTTGTGAAGTTTGGCTAGAGGCATATTTTAGTTGAGAAGATAAAGTTAATTATCCCTGAATGTTTTAGCCAATAGGATATATGTGGGAACTTTGCTCCCGTAAAATTCATTTTTTGATCGGAAAATTGTCAGCCCTTCTAAAAAGTGTGACGTAAATATTTAGTTGATATGATGTAATATTTTATTTACTAGCAGTCGCATTCTTTTGTGCATGCAATGATGCGCCGATAGAAAATAGATTTTCAAAGTAGGAAATCTAAAAAAAAGTATAGATGATCATTCAAATATTTGTTTTCAAATAGAATTGAAAAAAAGAAATAAACGAAAAAATATCAATTTATCAATCCTAAATTTTTGTAAACATGCTCAAGATAATTACAAAAATTAATAAAACTTGAAAATCATAGAAACAAAGATCTTTGTAAGAGTAAAAAATAGAAAACATGCAAAAGTGTTCAAGATTAGCAATCATGGATGAGCAAAAATATAGGAAAAAATAAAGATTTGTTGATGAAAATGACTTTCAAGATATTGAAAATTTGTTTGCGAATATTGTCAAATAATAACTTGGTGTTTCTATTTTTAATCATATTTTATATATAAAATATATTATTAGTATATTTTTTTAAAAAAATTATATTATGTATAATGTAGTTATTAGTACAATTTAACTAACTAAAATATATAGAGTATCATTTCAGATTTTATAAAAAAAAATTAAATATATCTACAATTTATTTTAGAATAAATTTAAAACTAAAATGTAGATATGATTAATCTTTCTATTATTTTCAACATATAAGTTAAATATTTTTGTTCTAATTTTCATTTTTTACATGTAAATCACTGCATATCTTAAAATTAAACTATTCTATTATTTTTCTACATACAAATGGAATCTTTGCATTCTATTCTTCATTTTTCTCATGCAAATCATAATAATTTCTAAAATTAAACTAAATTTTATTTATTTTTTCATTTTTTCATTTTTCTCATGCAAATCATAATAATTTCTAAAATTAAAACTTATTTTATTTGTTTTATAATTTTTAGATTTATGAAAACTATCAATTATAAAAACCATTCAACTTAAAATATTTTTTTCTAAAGTAAAAATTATATTTTTATTAAAAAATATTTCTATTTCTTGTACCTATGTTGAACAATCTTTTCTAAAATTGTGAATTCCAATCTTTCTAATATGTATTTCTCTAATTATAATATGAAAAAACATTTCAACTATTCATTTTTCATCATCATCAACTATACCAATCAATCAAAAAACTCATCCAAAATATGAGTGCGCAATTTTTGGGTGCAAATTTTGATGGTTTGATTCCCAAGTCAGCTTCTTTGTTAGTGCTTTATCTTGATTTCAATCTACAATCTTTTGAGATCTATTCATTAATTTTAAAAATCTAACATTTATATCTACAATTTTGTTTCTAGTCATTTATTTTTCTCTTCCCAAGCATCCATGGAGGTCATGCATTCTCAATAAGTGCTCCTTCGCGTTCAAGCATGTAATAATATCAACATCTAATTGGAACACAATAATAGTATTAAATATAAGAATAATAGAATCATCTTTTGTTAAAATGACAATTTAAAAAAAAAACATTCATATAAAATATTAAAACATAACTCGCCATGAAAAAATCCATGAATACTACATACAATATGCTTATAACCTTCACTCCATACATTGCCCCGCCCTCATGAAAAGCTTGCCCTTGGTCCAACATTTCTTCTCAAAGTGAAATCTTTTGTTCAGGCCATGCATCAAAAGAAACCATGTTATTGTTGGTTTGGCAATGCGCAGAGGCCAACCAAACATGAAACCTTGTATTTTGTTAGTAATGGTTAATGTTTTAGTGAAATAAAAAACAATTTCAACTGAAACAACTTTTACAGACAAATTAGTGATCCTCAACCAACAATGAGACTGACAGTTAATGGAAATCAAATCAGACATAATGTTGAGTAAGAAAAAATTAAAGATATGATATAACTAAAGATGAAACTGTAAATTCTGTGGATATAACTTTTTCTTTTTTATAAAAATGAGAACACTGAAGCACATAACTGCAATGACAACTATTCGAGAAGAAAACTAATTTATGGGAGTGCAATAAGATTAGACATAATGTTGAGTAAGAAAAGACTAAAGATATGATTCAACTAAAGATGAAATTGTAAATTTCATGAATATCATTTTTTCTTTTTATATAAAAATGAAAACATTAACGCACATAACTACAAACATACACTTAGTGCTCAAATTTTGACAAAAAAACTTGAAACCCTAGCCCCAACAAAATTCCAAATTTTGATGAAATTCAATCACTGAACCAAAATTCATTTGATTTGATATCTTCCTTAAATTACAACTAAGAATGTTCAAAGAACACCACCATTGAGCTCTATATCGACATTATTATTGAACCACAAGTCAACTTCCTGCACAAAATTCAATAAACCCTGGCTTTGATCCGGTCCTTAAAAAAATCCATTTTTGGCTCCGATCACAAGCACGTAGGGAAGAAAAACACAGGAAGCCATTAGTCCATAAAAACAACTTCATTGATAAAATGAAATTGAAAAGCAGAGATCAAATTACCATACCGCGATTACTCTATCGTTGTGAATTTTTTTGAATTGTTTACAATTTTAAGTGTTGTAATATTGAGCAAGCATGATGATAGAAGATACTAAAAAAAATTTGGGTTTGGATAAGCCCAAAAAAATAGGGATATGAATGGAAATAAAAAACAAGGATAGAAATGGTAAAAAAAAGGTAACTTGCTATAAGAAAATTCATTTTCGGGAGCAAAGCTCCCACACAAAGCCTATCGGCTTAATTAATTTTTTTTTCCCTTAAAGAAAATGGGGAAATATTTAATCTTTTTTCATTTTTTTTGCGATTTATTTCCTTAAATTGATAAGAAATTTTTAGTGACTGTAGTACTAAAACCTGAAATTGCCATCCAATTTGAAAAAAGCATATAACATGCCTAAAGGTTTAGAACTTTAAAAAAATCAATATATAATTTATATAACATAATATAATATATTAGTAATTAGTATAATATCATTTATGGTTGAGCTTTGATTTAAGATTATCTAATTTTATTATAAAGTAATATGATAGTATGAGTGCAATATAATATAATATTATTTAGGGTTAAGTATATGATCACAATTGCAATTAAGGTTAGGTAAGCGTTATTATTTATTTAACGTCCAATTATTTAAATTTATTCTAAATCTTTTAAGTTTTGAAAGACTGTTATTTAGTTTTAATATTTAATATTTTCATATATCTTATATGTTACAACACACTATAAAATATATTATAGAATCAATTATAATATGACTTTATATATATA
>MU223137.1:3608742-3637870 GCA_018584345.1 Thuja plicata | reverse complement strand
ATATATATATATATATATATATATATATATATAGTCAAAAAATGGAAGCACTTTCATGGTAGACTGGTTTAGCCTTCCGAGTAAGTGGTTTGGGGTCATGTCAAGAACCTTGAATGGGTTCCTGATCTAGACCTGGCTTTCCCCCTGTTCTGCCCCTACTTCCACTTCTTTCCAACCTGATTTTTGCATCTTGGATTGCAGATCTAAGATCTTTGACCTCAGGGTCAGGGTCAACCTTTTGGGTCTATGTCAACCTCAACCCTGACCTAGGTCAAGTTCAACCTTGACCCTGACCTAGGTTAAGGTCGACCTCGACCTTGACCCAGGGTTCAAATCTCAGGGTCCCATAGTTTCCAGATGTTGGTCTTTGCAAAAGTTATTTTCCCACTTTCAGGTCGGTTGTTTTGGGTTCTGAAGCGGTGATTCCTAAATTATATTTAATATAGGTCCTCTTCTAAGGGTAAGGGTTTTATTGGAATTTAAATCTCCTATGCAGGCCTCCTTAGACGATTGTGCCCTAGTTTCATATAAAAGGAAGCTTTCTCCTTTTATTTTCTCTAACCATGATCAAGTCATCCAAGCACAAGCAATAAGCATTATTCATCCACAAGAGCTCTATGCATGATCTATTGAAGCAAGCATCTTCTCTCAAGTGTTCAAAGGCATTCAAGCATCCATTTTCATCAAGGAGATCCATTGGAGGCCATTGAAGGATTCAAGCTACATAGTGCCCTTTTGGTGATCTCTTCATCCACCTTCTTCCAAGCCTCTTTCTAACTCAAGAACCCATTCAAGACTTGGTGTTAGAGATCTATATGCAAGTTATTGAAGACATCCTACATTCCATACTTTGGTGCATACTTGTGGATCCAAATCCGCCACAAGGACTTTTACAAGCAAGGTGAATTTGTGCATTTACTTTGTTTACATTTATGCAATTTCAATTCAATTATAAGGTTAATTCCAAAACTAGGGTTTGACCAAGGCAAACCCCTCCCCCACAAAAAACAAACCTCTTTTTCTTGTAGGTACAGGTTTGGGACTGCGGATTTGGACTCAGATCTAGATACCCTTTTTGACTTTCTTTTGGGCTCCATGAATAGATTTTTTGTCGAGGTTGTGCAGGTTAGGGTCGAGATTATTGGGTCAGGGGTGACATTTGTGGGTCAAGGTCAACCTTTTTCTCAAGATGGTGTCAGATCGGAAAAATATTTCTGGGTTTTTTTTGTCTCTGTATTTCCTTTTCGAATCATACTTTAGATTTTCTAGAAACAGAGTACAAACCCCAAAAAATAACATTCTTTGATCTGCAATTCTTCAAGGTTAGTACGTCCTCTCATCCTTTTCAATTACTGTTATATATCATATCTACATTGTCAATTAACAAAATTTAAGATCCTCTTCTCTTATCTCATTTCAAGTGGTTGATTCATTTATGCATTAATCCTTCTCTTGGATTGATCAACTTGGATCTTTCATTTGTGCATTTGGGGAATAAAAGAGGAATATCTTATCTTCTCCTTAATCATAATTACAACATACAATCCAAATGATTCAATTAAATGTAAAGTAAGGTTAAGGAAATCAACACATCATAAACATATCCAAGAAAACCCATTACATCTCCTTTTCCAATCTTTACATCCACCTAAAGCTCAAAAATAAGCTAAGGATAAGTGACCTAGGGAACTTTTAATTACCTTTGATGATTTTGAAACAATTAAGGCTCCCAATTGTCCCCTTTATATCTATGCTAGGATCGCTAAGATACCTACTCATGGTTGTCTAGTTAATCCCACATATTTAATAAATGTCATTACTCAAGAAAATCTCTTTATGAAAATCCTACAACGTGATTGTTATGATCCATCTGATGCATGGATCCAAACATGTAATGGTTTTCTTTATCCTGCACTTGGTTCTATCAACTTACCTATTTAACTTTGTGGTAAGGTTGTAGATACTACCTTCATCATCATCCCTACTTCTGATCAATTTCAAATCAAATTTGGTTTACCTTGGATAACCGCTATGCATGCTATCGCTTCTCCTATTCATAAATGTCTTAATTTCATTCATAATGGAGAAGTCAAGATGATTAATCATAGTTTGTATCAACCTTCTAGGCCTAGAGATTGTGCTACTCTCAATTTATTTTGGCCCTCATTACCTAACTCATGTCCTCCTCGCCCTGATCATCTCTTTCGCTCATACCAAGCTTACAAACATCGCAAAATTGCTGAGTTAAGTATGCCTCAGATATATTCCAATCACAGTCTTTTTCCTACTCCCGCAATACCTCCTTTATCCATTACTGATAATGATATTAATCAAACTTCTATTATTTCATCGTAGCCTATTGAGAATCCTCCCATAGAACCTGTTGTCATTCCTCCTAGTTCTCAAAATATGCCAACCAAAGCTAAACGTAACAAATCTACTAATGAACGTCGTAAGAAGCGTAGAGCTAATGCTTCTATTATTTGTAACTCCTTACCTTCCTTCGATCAACCCATGCTTGATGCGTTGGATGTTAATATTCATAATTATGTTAAGATGAATGAGTACGATGATCCTATTCACATCTTAGATCCCATTTCAATCAACCTTGATGAGGAGGACACTCTTGATGATCCTATTGATCTTAGTGATGAATATGAGACCATTGATCTTGATATTGATCTACCTCATATGCTTTCAACTCAATTAACAATTACACCTAGTATCGAGCATTGTGATTCTTAAGAGGATCCTTGATTGGAACTGGCTATCATTCCTACCATATTGGATATAGTCCCTCTTGCAAGTTGCCCACCTTCCATCAATGACATAAATCAAGATGGGGAGGGTTGGTAATGTGCTTGATTGGCTTATCTTTTATGGTAGCCCTTTTTGTGTTTGCATGTTGTAATGTGCTTCTCCCATGATGTATTTGCTAAATGTTTGTTAGACTCTTTTATACGATCCTTGTTACTTCATTGGTGCAAGGTGATAAAGGAATCAACCATGTTGTGCAATTCCTCTATATGTATCTTTATGCTTCTATATGTTGTTTCATGTTATGTTGTACTTGTGCTATTGTTCATAAATGTTTTCCTTGTATAGTCTACTTGGATCTGCAACATGGTAGCACTAGTTCTTTTTGGTCTCTATGTCATGGTCTAAAAAGACTCTTCTTCGTAATTCTTAAAGTTTTCTTTCCTCCTTTGTGGTTGTAGTTCTACTTTCTTTGGGGAATGATGTTAATTCATTTGCAATAATATCATATTTATATGTACATGTTATCTTATGATCATACTAACCCCACAGTAGGTAGATCCCTTCTGTGTTTTTGTGTATGTTTATGTTTTATTTCCCTTGAGTTGTCTTTGTTTGGGGGCGTCTCGTAGTGGAAACGTAATCTGTAGAGTTGTTTATGTTTATGTTAAAGCCATTGCTCCTATTAAAGTGTTAGCAATGACTTTAATGTGGGGGCATACACTCTACTCACTTTTTTCATACACGCACATTCAAAATAGCTTTCAAGACTTAAAAACTTTTTCCCTTTATGGATTAAAACCTAATCCTTAAAGCATGGACATTTTACCTTTTTAGGATCTCTTGATCCCCCCAGTTTAAAAATTACACGGATCTCTTGATCCCGCCAGTTTTCAATTTACAATATGTTGATCCCTTTAAGACTGGATCCCCCTGATGGGTTGACTAGTGAGTATCCACATTCACTAGGCATTTGAACTCCATCTTTCCAGTTACGCCTTTTCGTGTAGTTCACAATGAGACATAAGTTCTCATTGGGCAAGATAATCACACTCTCTCTCTCTTTCTCTCTTTAACTAAGCGATGTCTCTCTTATCATGATCTTAGGGTTGATAAAGACTTAAGTCCCATGGGGGATTGAGGATTTCTTTGTCCCTTTTTATTCTAATAAGATTGTCCTTTCTCTATGTTCTCCTTTACCAAGAATTTGTGTTGAGTCGACACTCTTGCTAAAGTGGGGGCTAAATATATAGTCAGAAAATGAAAGCACTTCAATGGTAGATTGATTTAGCCTTCCAAATAAGTGGTTTGGGGTCATGTAAAGCACCTTGAATGGGTCCCTGATCTAGACATGGCTTTCCCCTTGTCCTGCCCCTACTTCCACTTCTTTCCAACCTGATTTTTGCATCCTGGACTGCAGATTTAAGATCTTTGACCTCAGGGTCAGGGTTGACCTTTTGGGTCTATGTCAACATTGACCCTAACCTAGGTCAAGGTTGACCTCAACCCTGACCTAGGTCAAGGTCGACCTCGACCTTGACCCAAGGTTCAAATCTCAGGGTCCCATAGTTTTCGGATGTCAATCTTTGTAAAAGTTATTTTCCTGCTTCTGGGTCGACTATTTCGGGTTCCAAAGCGGTGATTCCTAAATTATATTTAATATAGGTCCTCTTCTAAGGGTAAGGGTTTAATTGGAATTTAAATCTCCTATGTTTTCCTTCTTAGAATATTGTGCCCTAGTTTCATATAAAAGGAAGATTTCTCCTTTTATTTTCTCTAACCATGATCAAGTCTTCCAAGCACAAGCAATAAGCATTATTCATCCACAAGAGATATATGCATGATCTATTGAAGCAAGCATATTATCTCAAGTGTTCAATGGCATTCAAGCATTCAAGCATCTATTTTCATCAAGGAGATCCATTGGAGGCCATTGAAGGATTCAAGCTACATAGTGCCCTTTTGGTGATCTCTTCATCCACCTTCTTCCAAGCCTCTTTCTAACTCAAGAACCCATTAAAGATTTGGTGTTGGAGATCTATATTCAAATGATTAAGAAATCCTACATTGTACATTCCATACTTTGGTGCATACTTGTGGATCCACGGATTTGAATCCACCACAAGGACTTTTACAAGCAAGGTGAATTTGTGCGTTTACTTTGTTTACAATTATGCAATTTCAATTCAATTATAAGGTTAATTCCAAAATCAGGGTTTGACCAAGGCAAACCCCTCCCACACAACAAAAAAACCTCTTTTTCTTGAAAGTATAGGTTCGGGATTGCAGATTTGGACTCAGATCTGGATACCCTTTTTGGCTTTCTTTCGGGCTCCGCGAACAGATTTTATGTCAAGGCTGTGTAGGTTAGGGTCAAGATTATTGGGTCAAGGGTGACATTTGTGGGTCAAGGTTGACCTTTTTCTCAAGATGGTGTCAGATCGAAAAAATATTTTTGGGTTTTGTTCGTCTCTGCGTTTCCTTTCCAGATCATTTATGCATTAATCCTTCTCTTGGATTGATCAACTTGGATCTTTCATTTGTGCATTTGGGGAATAAAAGAGGAATATCTTATCTTCTCCTTAATCATAATTACAACATACAATCCAAAAAATTCAATTAAATGTAAAGTAAGGTTAAGGAAATCAACACATCATAAACATATCCAAGAAAACCTATTACATCTCCTTTTCCAATCTTTACAATATATGTGTGTGTGTACGAAAATAAATGGATATGGACGAGTATGTTGAAGACATTATTTTTTTCATTAGTATATGCAAAGGGAAAACAATTTTTTTGAACCATCGGTAACACTACACCAAAGACAGATTTCAATTTAGACTGAAAGTGCTAAGTATAGAGAAACCCAACGACACACTTTTACAGTTCAAACTGAAAATGCTAAATAGGAATCTGACAGTGGAACCCGATGAGAAAAATATACTATAAACCGAAAGAGAAGACAAAGCAAGGGAACCCAACAGACAGTTCACAGAAGGAACACTGAAAGAATTTCAGAGCAACCCGAGCATCAGACATCGAAAGTCGGTTATATCCCGAGAAAAGTGGATCTGACTTCCACGTCAGATAAAATAGTTATGTTTTATATTTAGAGTTTTTTATTTGATTTAAAACCATTTTTTGAGGGAAAAGAAAGATAATTGTAATTTTTTTAATTAGTCTAACTGATTAAAAACATGCAAACTAGGAGATCAAGGTCAAGTTGTAAACCTTCGATCATATAGTTATCTTTGTAATACATGAAACTTAATTAGGTCAATCTATTGTATAAATAGATGTGTAATCATTCATTTTATAGGGGATATGAGGATGATAGTAGCCAAGAAGCACATCTATGGATCAAACTGAGAGTTTCAAGAAGTAGAACAACAAAAGATGAATTTGGTTATAAAGAACCAAGAATCAAGGCTACTGAGTATCAAAGGTATTAATCAATCACATTAGGTGATACTTTGTACAGGTGATTTTAATGGATCTGTAATCAACAATTGAAGATTGAATACACTCAGGTCATTGAGTATTTTTGTCTACATTCTAACAAGTGTAGCAAATAGAAGAAATCCTTTCAAGAAAGGTGGATTTAACAATCCTTTGTAAATATCTTAACAAAGTGCACACTAAATAGTGTTGCTAAAGCTCTTAACAGAGTAGACCTTAACCAGTCTCCACATAATACTCCTAACAGGGTAGATCATCAGAAGTGATCAAAATTGTAAGCCTAAACCAACCCCTTCCAATCTGCAGATAGTGAAATTTTTGTGGGTGCCATCCCCACCGCAATTTTACCTTCTAATAGGGGTTTTCTACATTACCATATATTGTGTTATGTGTCATTACATTTCATGAATGCTTCTATGGATGTTTACATGTTTGTTAAGCTTGTGAGTTGATATAACTTACACAAAGATAAGATAGAACACATGGTTGGTAATACAATGGATTACTAAATGGATTAAGGTTAAAGGGATAAAAGTTTTAGAGGTAGTGATTCACCCCTCCCCTCTCAGTACATACTTCCCATTATTTCCAACAATTGGTATCAGAGCTAGATCTCTTAATTGGAAAAGTTTAAAGACTTAAGAGAAAAGATCATACAATGGAGAAGTACAGGCTTGACAAGAGTATTGAGAATAAGAAATTAGAAATACATATCTTCTATGAATAGTATAAAGAAGCTAGAATCAAGATGAGATAGTTGTTGGATGAAAGAAAGATTATGGCATCTCGGTGTAATGAAACAAACTACCATGAGGAAGAGATACCTGATCTATTTGAGTCTTTAGGATCTACAACAAGCAAAGCATCAGACACATCTGAAGAAAGCATCACAAGTCTGAATAAAATCAATCAACATCCAGTTGGACAAGTAAAATCTGCAAATCGGTCAAGAGACACATATGGTAAGAATGATTGATGTCATGAACAATGCTAGACAAGCTGAGGAAGAAAGAACACTAGCTATTGATGACAGGAGGAAGATTATTGAAAATCTACAAGAGAAAGAGTCAAAAATACAAAGACTTATAGAACATCATCATGAAATCACAAATTATATTATTCTTATGAGTCAAGAGGCAAACAGAATGAATACAAAACTCATTGAAAGAATAGAAGCTATCGGTGAGCTAAGAGAAGAAAATGAAAAGATGAAACATGAAGTGAGAATTCAACAACACAATGACATGATTTAGAGAGATGAAGAAAGCACCAAAAGGATGGATGATTTTATGGATGGACAAAGAAGAGTCAACAATAATATTGAAATAGGGTATACCGAATAAAGAATCACCAAACCAAGCTGATCCAAAGAATGTCTATGCAAATCCAAGACCAAGAAAGCAGTCATGCAATCACTATGGAAAACTAGGCCACACATCAAATGTATGCAGAAAAAAAATGAAAGGTATTCCTAAATCCACACCTTCATTCATAGGAATTTGTTATAAATGTAACAAGAAAGGACATAAAGCATATGAATGTAAATCTAAGATGAAACAACCAAAGAAGGAAACCTACATGGACAAATATTGTCCTACTTGCAAAATGCATGGGCACACATCTCTTGAATGTAGGAAGAAGAAAAAGCAAGCATGGAAGCCTAAAGAAAATGAAACTGCTTATCAACCGAAAAGAGTCGGTAACTCATATGTTTGGGATTACAACACATGAGAAAATTGTACATCATGTGGAAGATTTGGTCACATAGCTACAAACTATATGAGACAATGGATGAGAAAGTCTAGGAGCTGGACTAACCCTAGAATGTCATGTCTACACTATCATAAAGTTGGTCATCTAAGAAAATACTGCAGAGACCGAGTGATAGAAACAAGCACCTTTGCCAATGGAAACACCATTGAAGACATTAGGAAGATGAGAAACAAAATATGGAGGAAAGCTACAAACACTGATGAAGCTGGACCAAAAAATGCAAATGGTGACACCTTATCCAATGGATCTAGTAACATCACCACCCCCACCTAAGTAGAACAAGTAAGTATGGAACTGCATTATACCAAGTTATATTTTGCATCCCTTCCATTATACATTGATGAAATGCAAAACTAGCATGATTAAAGATGCACTATGGTATTACTTGTTATAATTCTGTGAATTCAATCTCATCGGTCAATGCTTATTGAGAATCATCAGTGTATATACAAAGCTAAGTTGCCTATACTTACCGAGCATTGTCGGTTAACACAAAAATGCTAAGTCGCTAGTGTAAACTGAAATCTATCGGTAAACATGTAAAAAGGAAATGTTGTCTTCACCATATACCGAGATCCATCGGTAAATAGTCATATGAGTTGACACCTATCCCAAGCATCATGTTCTCAATGAGAATAAAGTGTGTGTGCTACCTGATGACTCCTTCTTCAAACACTGAGAAGTGGGTGAGCATTTATGACATGACTTAGGGAAAAAGTCTAAAAATAGTTGACGAAATAGCTCATTTGTTTACAAAGTGATTTGAGCGAAGAAGCAGAGAGAAACTAGAGCACAAAGTGACCAGATTGTAGAGCGACTCCAACCCTGTTCACAACACTCAGAAAGATTCCCATTAGTCACAGAAGGTTGAAGTAAGTAACATCAATCACCAAGAACTTTGTTTTCATTTACAGGAAAAGCCCTAAATTTTGAAATGATGGCAACTACGTCAAGAACCTCCAAGCTCAAGAATGAAAAGAAGATAAAGGTTAATCTGATCAAGAATACCAATTGAGAAGAACCTCACTACAAGATCTATCCTGATGTTTCTTCACAACCTGACAACGCTAGTGCATTCTCTAGTAAACCATCTAGGGTTTTACTCGTTGAAGATGTGCGAGCATATATTCACTGCAAGATCGCAGAAATAGGAGACCTGGAAGTTGAGCAAGCCTTCAAATAGCTTTGCAATGATGATGGAACAATAAAAGAAGAGCATAAGCATATTGAAGTGAAAGGGCTCACACATGCCCTACTATTCCAGAAGGAATTCAAGGCCAAATGGATTCGGTTAATACTAAGCAGAGTACATGACCAAAAGATATGGGTGGATGAGCCAAAACCGATAACCAGGGATGTTATACACACTATTACCGATTATCCTATAATCAATAATGTAAAGGCACTAAAGCACCCTCCTAAAGCTAACATTGAAAATAACATAGGAGAAGCATGGGATGGAAGAGGATTAAAGGTATCCACCATCAATGATGTTGATATGAAATTTGGAGCATGTGTCTTAGGATACAAGTTCTTTTAGGCTAGCGGGATGAACAATATTACATCCAGAGTAGTGGATACAACATACAAAATTGTCAAGAAGGGACCACAATTATATATGTTAGAACTTTTGCTAAGGCAATTATATGAGAACATGAAGACAACAAGGAATTCAAAGTCCAACTCATGTAAGTTTGGTTCACTCATCATGTGCATATTTTTCTATTTTCAAAAATCCTTCCCATCTATAGGCAATGTCAAATGGGACACTACACAACCAGTGACCACACAGATAAGTGAGCTCATCAGATCACTAGGAGATAATTTTGAATCAGTCATGAATGAATACTTTGCTGGATTCAAAGAAAGAATGTAGAAAAGAATGAGGATTCCAAAGCAATTAGTAGAAAAATACAAGACTAAAATCTATTTTATGGTGGACACTGATTACACCTACATCAAGCCAGTTGTATCGAGGATAGCATGGCTGGCACCACTTGACTATAAGGTCAACATAGATCAAGCATCAAATGTTATTGAGGCATTGATAAATGAACCATTGGACAAATCACAACCTAAGTTTGGAACTTATGAGGAAGCCAAAGAAAGGATAAAAATGGGCTTAGTTGTGAAAAAGATTGACAGGGAGAAAGATAAAATGGTTAATAATTTGAAGGAAAAGTTGTCGGTGAACGAAGAGGAAACATAACATACTGAAGAAACTGAGGTTCAGTCACCCGTCACTGAAGCTGTGAAGGAGAGTGACTCATAATCCACAGATTTTGATACACCATCACCACCACCAGCAAAGAAACCTAGGACTACTGATGCATCTAGGACCAGGAGTCAGACAACAAAGGATGCAAGTCCTTGACCAATCAAGAAAGGTCAAGTGAGGACCTATAAAAGAAAGCCTCAAACAGGGAAAATGGGACCAACAAAAAGAAGAAAGTTCATCAGAACTAAAGAAGATTTAGAGGACACCGAATAGGATGAACAACCTGTTAAGAATAAATTCCCTAACACAATTGATGAGGTATGTGAATCTATCATCAAGAGGGGTACAGTAAATGATCACAAGATTAAAAACTGTCTAACTTTGGACACCGAGGACCATAATAACATAGAAGAGGAAATTATCACAATGATGTGTGTATTTAAATATATACCAATTCAATTTGATAAATATATGCCTAAAGAACTTATGGATAGATTGTTGGCTAGGTGGACTTATGATCTCAAGGAAGAGAAACAAATAAGGGAAAGAGCCCTAGTTTTAGTCATGTCACCTGAATCTAAGATGGAAGAAATTCAAGAAATGATGGAGAAATATTCCAACAGGCTCTTCCCAAAGCTAAGAGCCTACGAGGTACTAAAGGGACATCTAATTGAACTTGATAGAACAAGTGAGGATAAATTGAGAAAGATACTTAATGTATCTAAAAGAGATTCAAGCCCCGAGCCATAAGCAACTCTAGCCACTCAATGCAGAAGATCAGGATAAACTGAGCCCAAAGCACATTACTATAACTGATGATGAGAATGTAAGTGAAGCAACATTGAACATAGTAGGGAGAAAGGATATGGAAACTGTAGATGACACATGGATGGATAATACTATCATTGGTATTAGTGGAGCAAATCCTGCAGATGAGGTACACAAAGATGAAGATGTCACTGTTGTCCAAGCCCAAACCGACAAACAGGACATAACTACAGATTCTACACAGGTAGACACACCAAGACAAATCCCATTATTAATACAAGTTGTCAATATAATCTCAAAAAAGGAGAAGTGACCTGACAAAGAAATAAACATACCTGATGATAAGGGTAATGATGAAGAAAAAGATGCAATTGAAGAAAAGAAATATTCAATCGATAAACAAACAGTCATCGGTGGAGAACAGAATGTTACCAATGTAGATCACACACAAAAAGATGGAGATCACACCAAAAAGGATGCACAAATGAAAGATACATATGAAGTGCAAAAAGAGAAAGGTGAACAAGATAAGCCAGTTGATACCAATCCTAAGGACACCAAAGGAGAAGCTGTAGATACACCGAAGGTTGATGAGGAGACGTCCATACACAACCGACAGAAAAACCCTGAGCAGTGGGAAAAAGGTACAACACCACCAAAGACTTCCTCGAGCACATCAGACCAAGCAGAGAAACTTGTTATGATACTGCATACAGGTGCATCTCACAAGAAGAAGAAGAAAACCAAGAATAGCAAGTTAGAAGTAATACTTGACGAAATCATTGAGATACCCAAGTGTGATCCAACTACTTTGGATTATGAATCTCTCCTAGAATATGGAGAAATTTGTCAAAGAAAAGCTTAGAAAAGAGCACATGGACTCTCTAGTGCTAGAAAATACAAGAGATATCTTACTCCAGATAGTTGCTGACATTGATGTTGATCACAATGCCCTCATTCTGGATCAACTTGTCGTTCTAACTGAAGGCATCACACCTCAAAATGTGGATGTAAAAAAAGCCATTGAAAAAAGAGCAGAGCAAAAATATCAGTACAAATTAACTAAAATGATCAACCAATAAGTGGCAGAAAATAAGTTAAAGCTTTCTGAATTAGCAAATGATATAGACCCTATCATTTCAGAAGCATTAGTCTTAATTCAGAAGTTGTGCACCTTAGAGAAATTCACTAAGGAGATTAGTGATAAGATAGCAAAGATAGATTCTAATCTAAATGCAAGTGCACAAGGTCTAACCACATATGACAATGCAATCAAACTGCATTATGACAAGATTATAGATATCAAGAGGTTGAGACAAGAAATTTGGGAAGCAGAATCATAGTTTAGAGATGAGGTTACCGAGCTATAGGCTCAACTATTGCCAAACCTTACACTTCTGCAACAACACATGACTTCGAAAAGACAACTAATTGCCACCCCTGAGATGTCTGTAGCAGACAACATCTATGATATGCATGCCAGAATTACACTAGAGAACATGGATCTTGAGCACCTAAAGGAGAAATGGGAGAAAATGATGGAGGATATGAAGACTTCTCATTCCCATATTTTTCATAAGTTGTAAGTATACACCTTTGGCCTTACTATAAAAAAAAGGGGAAAATGATATGTACATTACATATAGAGAAAACAAAGGGAAAATGATTATATGTACAGTATTAAAGGGAAAATGATATGAACATAAGGTAAAAAGGGAGTATAGTATAAAGGAAAGTATAAATGTATATACATATACTATACTGACATATACATAGGGGGAGTCATAAATGACAAAGTAAACACATGGTGTACATACTACACAGTTTAGTATTTTACACATATTAGTTTTTGATACTAATGTCAAAGGGGGAGATTGAAGACATTATTTTTGCCATTAGTATATGCAAAGGGAAAATAATTTTTTTGAACCATCGGTAACACTACAACGAAAGACAGATTTTAGTTTAGACCGAAAGTGCTAAGTATAGAGAAACCCGACGATGCACTTTTACAGTTCAAACCAAAAATACTGAAGAGGAAACTGATAGAGGAACCCGACGAGAAAACTACACTATAAATTGAAAGAGAAGACAAGAGAGGAACCTGACAGAGCAAGGGAATCCAATAGATAGTTCATAGAATGAACATGGAAAGACTTCCAAAGCAACTCAAGCATCAAACATCAAAATTCAGTTATATCCCGAGAAAAGTGGATCTGACTTCTACGTCAGATAAAACAGTTATGTTTTATATTTAGAGTTTTTGGTTTAATTTAAAACCATTTCTTGAGGGACAAGAAAGATAATTGTAATTGTTTTAATCAGTCTAATTGATTAAAAACATACAGACTAGGAGATCAAGGTCAAGTTGTAAACCTTCGTTCATAGAGTTATCTTTGTAATACGTGAAACTTAATTAGGTCAATCTATTGTATAAATAGATGTGTAATCATTCATTTCATAAGGTATGTGAGGATGGTAGTAGCCAAGAAGCACATCTATGGATCAGACTGAGAGTTTCAAGAAGTAGAACAACAAAAGATGAATTTGGTTATCAAGAACCAAGAATCAAGGTTATCGAGCATCAAAGGTATTGATCAATCACATTGGGTGATACTTTGTACATGTGATTTTAATAGATCTTTAATAAGTAATTGAATATTTCATACACTCAAGTCATTGAGTATTTTTGTCTACATTCTAACAAGTGTAGCAAATAGAATAAATCCTTTCAAGAAAGGTGGATTTAACTATCCTTTGTAAATCTCTTAACCGAGTGTACACTAAATAGTGTTGCTAAAGCTCTTAATAGAGTAGACCTTAACCAGTCTCCACATAATACTCCTAATAGGGTAGATCATCAGAAGTGATCCAAATTGTAAGCCTTAGCCGACCCCTTCCAATCTGCAAATAGTGAAGTTTTTGTGGGTGCCATCCCCACCACAGTTTTAACCTTCTAACAGGGGTTTTCTGCATTACCATATCTTGTGTTATGTGTCATTACATTTCATGAATGCTTCTATGAATGTTTACATGTTTATTAAGATTGTGAGTTGATATAACTTACACAAAGATATGATAGAACACATGGTTGGTAATACAATGGATTACTAAATGGATTAAGGTTAAAGAGATAAAAAATTTAGAGGTACTGATTCACCCCTCCCCTCCCAGTTCATACTTCCCATTATTTCCAACATATGTGTCTATATATATATATATATTTATTTATTTATCTATACACACACACACACACACACACACACATATATATCAATTTGTATATATTTGTATGATTAAATGTGTAGCTGTGATCTATTCAGTTAGTTGAGTATAGGTCATAGTTCATGATGCTAACAAACCTTTGAATCACTTCATGGCTAGTAGAGAATTCTTCTTGTTTATCCTATATTCTAGTCTGCTATGCAGATAGAGGTTTTCCAGTGTAGTTAGCAAAGGTCTGTCTAAGAGTTGCTGAGATAATGTAGGTTATGAAGCTATTGAGAGACTTAAAAGGGACAGTCTATTAAGGGATATGGAAAGAGGGTGGTATTGTGGGATGGGAACTCTTTCAAGTCTAGGAATTATCCATCTTATTAGATTTTTACTATGATAAGGTGATGCCATCTGCCCCAAGGTTAGCCAATTTGTCTGCCCTTTTGTTGCCTTCCTGATAGATATGGTTCATGTTTGTCTCTTTAAATGATTGACATAAGGCTAGAGCCTGGGAAAGGAGGGAATTGATTTTCCAGTTTGGCGTGGTTCCTTTCCTTAAGGAATTTATAATAATTACAGAGTCCCCTTCAATTTCCAAATACTCTACTCCTAAGGTTTTACATTTTTTAAGGCCTCATACTAAAGCCATCATCTTTGCCTAGTTGTTAGTCTCAAATCCAATAGGAGCAGCCAAAGTAGCAATTTATGTACCAACACTATTATGGATACAACAACCAATTCCTGCTTCTCCAGGGTTTCCCCTGGATGCCCCATCAAAGTTTAGTTTAAACCAGCCTTCCACGGGTGAAAGCCTTTTGCATTCTTTCATTTTTAGTGCCTTTTTAGGATTCCCCACTCCAATAAAGGGAGGTAGAGAGAGACCAATCCAATTTCCGCGTATTTTTTCATCCCAATGACTCATGTGGAGGTATACCTTCTATAGTTTAGACATTTTATAGTTAATAGTTTCTATGATGGTTGCTTCAATCTTATTAATTAATTGCTTGTAGTCCATTTTCTCTTCCTTAGAGATTCTTCTATTTCTCTCTTTCTAGATTTGCCAAATTGGAATTGAAGGGGCCACAATCCATAATTTGGCATAGATAATCCCCTTTTTGAAAGCAATCCACCCTTGGAGCATAGCCAAGAGGGAGTTAGGGAAGGCAGAAAGCCATCCAAGATTTTTAGAGAGCCATATCCAACACTGGTATGTGTAGGGGCAATTAAGAAATGGATTATCTATGTCCTCTTCCGTATTTTCACAAAGATTGCATCTGCTAGGTCCTGAGAACCCCATTTTTAAAAATCTATCTACAGTTAGGAGTCTGTTGCTAAGGGCCAGCTAAGAGCAAAAGCCAGCTTTAGGAAGATAGTTTTTGTTCCAACATAAGTTCACAGGGATATCAGTCTTGGGTCTCTTATATTGTTTAATAATGAGGTTATATCCATCTCTAGTGTTGTATTCTCTATTTTTTGAGCCATCCCAAACCAACATGTCCTTATTACTATTTAGAATAATTCTTCTTTTATTAAGAGTTTCTATTAATATATTTTCCTCTTCTACTCAAATCACTATCTCCTTGAATGATTTCCACACCCATTCTTCTCCATTGAAGAAAATATAATCTCTGAAGTAATTCCCTACCCTTGATTCTAAGAGGTTTTTAAGAGTTGGATTATTTAATTCCTTTTCTAAGATATCATAGCCTCCCTAGAAATCTGTCCAGAAAAGGGCTTTGTCACCAATACCTAGGTTCCATGTAAGTTTATTCATGATGATGTGTCTACATTCTAGCATGAAGTTCCAAATTCTAGATCCCTTAGGGGGGGTAAGTTCCCTAAAAAGATTAATGGGTGAGGTCTCCGACAAATATTTTGAAGTCAGGATCTTTGCCCATTTGGACTCAGAGTTCCTAAAAATTCTCCAAATTAACTTAGCACCCAAGGCTTTCCCTTGGTCACCAATGTTTTTGAGACCAACACCACCTTCCTCCTTAGGGAAACACACATTTTCCCAGGAGATCAGAGGGATTTTGTTCTTGTCTCCACATCCTTGCCACAAAAGAAGTTCTTAGATATTTATTTAATTCATTCTAATTTTTTGAGGGGAGATGGATGCATGAAAGCTGGTATATAGGCATAGCTGCCAGCACAGATCTAACCATGGTAGCTTGTCCAGTTGAGGAAATCCATCTTCCTTTCCATGAGAGCATTTTATTTTTAATGTTATTTATCATAGGGTTCTAGATGTCTAAGGATCTGCTTCCTTTCTCTAAGGGGAGACCTAAGTATTTACAGGGGAGCGTGCCTTGTTAAAACTTTAGTATATGACATATGTCAGATACGATCTTGATACTTGTATTGAAGAAGAAAATTTTAGATTTATTCGGGTTGATTTCCTGTCCTAAAACCTTGGAGAAAGTATCCAGAATCCTAGCAAAGGATCTAGCTTTGGTTCTATTGCCCATACCATATAACATAGTATCATCTACAAATTGTTGGTGGGTAACTAGATCTAAATTATTAGTAATAGCTATACCCTCAAGAGATCCCAACTCTCTTTCCTTTGAAATAGTGCACCCTAAGGCTTCAACCATGATAATGATTAGAAAGGGGGAGATGGGATCACCCTGCCTCAAACCTCTAGAGATGCTGAAGAAACCTTTCGGGGTTCCATTAACTAAGATAGAAATAATAGGGGTGGAGATGCATTCAAAAATTAGGTTAATCCAACTTTTGGCAAATCCAAAGGCCTCTAAGAATTTACAGAGGAATCTCCAATCTACCTTGTCATATGCTTTTTGAATATCAAGCTTGATAAGCATACTAGGATTTTTACTCGTTTGGATTGAATGAATGGTTTCATTGGCAATGATGACTCCATCAAGATTGATCTGCCCGAGACAAAACTAGTTTATTCCTCACTAATGATCAATGGGAGGAGTTTCTGGAGTCTAAGGGTCAGGGTTTTAGTTAGTAATTTATATAGCATGTTTCATAGTGCAATTGGTCTAAAATTGTTAGGGCTCTCAGGTTTTTGTTTTTTAGGGATGAGAGCAATGAAGGCTTCTTTCAATATTTTACCAGAGTTCCTAACCCCTTTGAGAGCCTCCTTCCCAATGAAGTGCCAACACTTCTGAAACAAAATAGCAGAGAATCCATCAGAGCTAGGGGATTTATACAGATTCATTTACATTAGGATTGTTTTAACTTCTTCAATCGAGAGATTTTCTGTCAGGATCTTATTGTGTTATTTAGCTATAACACTACGTATATTTTTCAATAACTCTATTTGTTTATCTACATTAGAGCTTCCAAATTTGTTGAGGATATGACAAAGTAACAAACTATTTCACTTGATATCTCCTTGGGATCTTCGATTCTATGCCCTATTTCATTTTTAATGCTTGAAATTCTGTTAGTATTTCTTCTCTGTTTGGTACTATTATGGAATAATTTTGTGTTTGTATCTCCAGCTTCTAGCCATGTTTCCCTTGATTTTTGTCTCCAAAAGATTTCTTCTTTGGCTAAAGTTTCCTCATATTATAAAAGGAGTTCCTTTTCTTTAAAGTAGAGCTGTTAGAGTAGTTATATGTTAGCTAATAATTAATTCATTTAATTATTAGTCTATCATACTCTAGGCTTAAGTTTCACTTAGGTGCTTTATAATTCTTTAGGGTTTTAGCCTTTAGGGTTTTCGTGTTTCCTTTTATAAGGATTCACTTCTTTCATTCCAGGAAGGAGATCATTTTGTAATTTCATTTGTTGAATATAGAAGATTATTTCTGTCAACATGTTTTTGTAGTCTTTGGCCTATTGGCCGCCATAGCTCTCTTTCTCTTCTGTCTTGCTTCTTCTCATGACAGTGTTTGCATGCAGGTTTCTTGGGAAGATTTGCAGTTCAGCAAATCCAACATGGTATCAGAGCCCACCTGCTGGTTGCTGTTTGAGTTTTCTTTGAAGCGTTCGAGGGTTTGAAGTTTGCCAGGCTTTTTCTGGCATTTGTGTGTGGATTTACGGGTGACCTTTATTTCTGGTCACTTTGGGCCCAAACGGACACTACCATTGCGTCCAGAAGGCCCAAAAACCCAAGAATCCATATAAGGTTTGTCCATTTTGGACACCGGGGCCTCTGGAGAATTTTTTCGGCCTCCTACGGGCCGTACAGACATGGGTTTCCTGTCACCTCTCCCAGTTCAGCATTATGGGGGGGTTCACCTGTTGGTTCTATTGCTTCCTGGTTTGATTGATCAGCTCTTCAGACACTTGTCTTCTCTACCTGGTCATGCACTTCAGTGGGGGTTCCAGCAGTATCTTCTGACAGAGTTTTCAGACATGCTTCTTGGGAAGATTTGCAGTTCAGCAAATCTAACAAGAGCTCTTCATCCATGCCTAACTGAATAACCTGAGAATTGACCTCCTTCAATTCGTCTTCAAGTCTTAATTTTGATTCAAAGATATTTCCAAACTTTTCAGAATTCCACTCAAGCAATTTTCGTTTGATTATTTTCAACTTATTTACTACTGTACATCTTGGAGCCTTTCAAATTAGGTTCAGTCCACCATTGTTCTATCAAATTCAAGATGTTAGGGCCACGGAGCCAAGCTTGTTCAAATTTAAAAGGGCAGTTTTTTGGTTTTGCTTCCATAAGAATTCTAAGTTGCATCGAGAAGTGATCGAATCCTGAATAAGGTAGGATTTTAGCTAAGGAGGTATGGTTGGAATCAATAAGACTACCTCAAAAAAATCTATCTAGTTTTTCTGCAATATTGTAGAAGTTTTGTCTCCTATTGTTCCAGGTAAAGGAGTTCTCCTCAGTGGGGATTTCAAGGAGAGATAGCCTATCCTTCCAACTGATGAAATCGTTAGGTCCCAATAGGAGTATGCTGTTGCCCCCTCTCTTCTTAGTTATTTTGGTGATAACATTAAAATCCCCTCCGAGGATACAGAGTTCATCCGGGTAAAGATTAAGGAAGGCCTCAATTTCATTCCATACTGTTATTTTATCTTTGTTTTGAATTGGGCCATATACATTGACAATATTAAAGGTTAGATTATTTATGAAGCTTTTGACTCTTCCGCTCATCCGTGATCTTCTTCTCTTTGTAATGTTAATTTAGAGGACACGAGGGTCCCAAATGATTGCCAAAACCCCAGAAGCCCCGATTGCAGGAGAAGCCTCAAGTTCTCTAAATCCTAACATCTTTTTAAAATTCAACATGTTTATCTTGTCCAATTTAGTTTCCTGAATTAAGATTATATCTGATTTTGAGTTATTTATGCAACGTTTAATAATTCGTTGCTTGTTAGGGGCATTCATGCCCCTAACATTTTAGGTAAGGATATTATGTCTCAGTGGGAAGGCCCTTCCCCTTCCTAGCATTCAGAAGTGATGTTATCTTAATCTATCTTATCGCTTCACCAGCCAAATTTCTAATCTCAACATTTGGCTTTCTGCCCCTCTTCTTTGATTTCTTTGCAAAGTCTGGAGAGCAACAAATTTCTTTATTAAAAACAATACCAAGAGATTCTGGATCTGCTATTTCCCGATTATCTAGACTAACTAGCTATTCTTCTGTACCTATCTCTTCCTCCTCACAGTCAACTGACCTGATCCCTTCAACGAGGAGTTTCCTTTGCAAAGCCAATTCTTCTCTATCACAGATTTCGTCTAAGAAGTGATCCATCAATTCATTAGTTAAGGATTCCCCAATGTAATAAAAAATGATCTTAACTTCTTCCTGAATTTTATCTTTGTCCGTGTTCTCATTACCTTGGTTTGAATTCCTGGAGGTTAGGTCCTTGGAAATCAATCCTAGTTGGTTTTCCGTATTCCCAGCAGAGGCTATGATAGAGAAATCTGGTTGGGTATTCAGTTTGGACTCAATGGGGGGTTCACCAGGAGGAGTTTCTATAAGAAGATGTTGGTTTGATATATCTGAGTTTAAAGGGATCTTGATAATAGAAGAAGGTGTATTTTTAGGGGTGGATTGGGAGGGTTTCACAACTACGAGAGGATCATAACAAGAAGTAGTATGCTCATTGTTCTTAGATAGAGGTTTAGTAGGGTGTGTAGGGGTCTAACATAGATTATTAATAGAGTGAAATACAGTGGGGATCTTATTCTAGGAAGAGTTGTGCTGATGGGGATCAATTTGCCTCGGGGGTTTAGATGGAGAGATCAAAAAATTGCCTTTGTCATTAAAGACCATTATATTAAGCTTGTAGGGTTTAATAATATCTAAAAAACCCTCATTATGTCCAGGATAATACGCGGGTAGAGGAACATCCCCGTAGTTCATCTCCACAGGTTCTTCTATGTCTAGGTTTTCATGTAAAACAATTGGATTAATTCTATGAATCGAGGACTTGCCTCTAATATCTACAGATTTGAGAGTATTTATTGTTAAATTCATCCTAAAATTGCTTTTTCAGAATATTTAAATTTCTTATCTACAAACCCTACGAATTTTCCATATATATTACTGATTTTTCTGAGAAGTTCATCATTTAGGAATCCCACAAGCATGTTTTTAAGAAAAATGATTCTTTCTACTTGAAAACCAGTTAAATTGAAGGGATTAGAAAAAGCAACCCAATCAAGCATCATAAAATTCATATTTTTATAACTAGGGCAACCTTCCCGGAGTAATTTCTCTTTCAGTTCCTTGTTGCTGCAAATCATAAATATGAAGTTTTCAGGAAGAAGGACAATACTTACCTTATTTTGCAACTGACGCTCTAGCCAAATTACAATATTTTCAGACAAAGAACGTACTCCGTTCCACCTACAGATCACCCCTAAAGATGCATAAAGGTCTTGTGTTCTTTTCATTAAGCCATCGATGATCTCCAAGGATAGAGCTTCATTTGCTGATCATGGTTTAGCATGAACCTCGTTTCTTCGATGAGGGGGAGTGTAGGTTGCGTTCTTGGGCATCCCCAAGGATGGAGAGACCAGCCCTAATTGATTGGCCATGACTTCCTTAGATGGGCCTATAATAGGGTTTTTGCGGTGTGGCGGGGAGTAAGGTATTTAAGGAGAGGACATAATTCTTGTAGGTTTAAGGGTTTTTTAGGCTGAAGGGAGGTGTAGGAGTGCATAACCCTAGGAGAATAATGCATTTGGAAATTTCTGTTGGGTCGCTTATGAGGAGGAGAGAATTTTGGGTCTTTCAGATTTCGGTCAGTGTTTGTAGAGCGGAGGCAAGTAAAGCTATTCTTTATGGGTAAGGAAAAAGAGGGTACCAAAGGACAAAAAAAAATCGACTTAGATTTATTGTTATGCCGCGACTATTTTTTATAAATGGGCAGGAACCCATTGATCTTTTGGATCTAAAAAGTGCCTCTCCCGTAGAAGTGCTCTAGGAGGTATCCTAGGGGAAGAGAGCGCAAAACATTTCTTGATGCACAGAGATGACAAAGGGATGCCATCACAAATAGAAGAGCCCAGAGCCGCTGAAGAAAAATGTTTTATCTTAGCATATTTCATTTTCGAAAAGACCTATAATTGAGAGTCCAAAGAGTTAGTTGTGCAGAAGCGAAAATGTGAACGCGAGAGCAGAGCCATATTCTTGTGTCCAATCTTTTTATTATTATGAATATTATCTTTCCTTAGTTTTATAATATGATTATATTATATTTTAATTCTTAATGATTTAATATATTTTAGAGATATAATATAATATCTATTTAAAAACAAAACTATTTACGTTTTGGTTCAAGTGTTGTTTGTTTAATTTTTATTTAAACTGTACAATACTTAATGTTCAAATAGATTTTCATAGTAACCATTTTCTTAAAACATAACCAAAATAAGAAGTAAAATAAAATAAAATATTAAGAATGAAAATATTATTTTTAAGCCAATAGGCTTTATGTCAGAGCTTTGCTCCCATAAATAAAATTTTAACCGGAAGTTGTCAGTCTCCTCGACTGACATTTTTTTCAATCAGAACTCCGAGGATATATCCTCTTATCTTATCTATTGTTTTTTGACTCATCTTTTTAACTATTTTTTCTTCCTACTCATCTTTTTTTTTCTTTCTTTCCAACTCTATCCCTATTGCTGTTTTCTTGAGACCTTATCTCCATATCCTATGTGAGATATATATGCATAAATTGCAGCAAACAATATCTCAAAACAATTCAAAAGGAATATAAAGTAATTTCCAAATAGGCCCATATCTTGGATTCTTCTACCTAGAGTTTCATTTTTGTTTAATGTTCATTTATAAAAGTAAAATATTTATGAAATTTAAATCAAACAAAGAATCATTTGAAGGATTTTATCCATCTTCCGTGGGTAAAAAATTTTCAAATCAACAAAGTTATTAAGGATTCACTTTTGTTTATATAGTTGTTGTTTTTGAACGGGTCATGAAAATTATATAGTTATAACAATTTGTGTTAAATTACACTGGGATTACTTTACTGGATTTGAAATCATGTCTTCTGAGCTTGTATTCTATATTGCTTTTATGAAATTAATTGACACTGATTTTGAAATCAATATTAATTAAAACCTAAGTCTAATGGTATTACTTTATGACTGTATAGTTCGATTTAGGTAAGGGATTTGTTGAGGGTTTTGAATTTTTCTTATCTTATTAGTTATTTTGATTTCATCTTTAGTTTGATTGCAAATTAAACTAAAAATGTGGCATTCTCTAATTTCTTTTTATTTATCTAAAATCTAAATTTAGATTATGATTTTTTTTAATCTTCTATGTTCTCTAATGCGAGGATGCGCTATTAACCTTGGAATACAATGTACAAGTGGAACAACCTCAATTCTAGGTTAATATTCACACCCAACAACCACAAATAATCAAACCTTACAAGCTGCAACATATTTGTGATACACATTTTGCAAGTTACATCGAACTAGGAGAACACCAACTTTACTAGGAATGTCATTAATCACAAACAAATTGACAATTATATGTATCTAGTCAATATGAACTCCATGTCAAATTTATCTCCATGTAAGGCATTTTTAGGTATTGAAATTTCTAAATTTCTAGAAATGCAATCTATTTATTATTTATAATTAGAGCATGACTAATTGAGGTCTCAAATTTAAGTGTTGTACTCAATCTATGATAGGAAAGCGTTATTATCATGAAGTATTTCACAATCTACGTATATTAAGTTGTTTTGTCTGTATTTTTTGAATCAACAATTATATAATCAGATGTCTAATAATAGAATAGATCATGACTAAAAAATAGATCATATAATTTCCTTATTATACAAAAACATGCAACTACTAGTAATTTTTTTTTAAAAAATATGTGGCATTTACTAAGCCTAAAAATTATCGTCTAATATATCAGTCTGATTTATTGAGTGGGCCCGTTTAATATTTTGGCTCCTTAAATGAGTGCTACTAATATTCATATTGCCGTGAGAAGAATATGGCTGCGCATATATATTTATCGGCCAATTATATTTCAAGACTATTAAAGTCTTGAATGTTTCAAGCGTATATATTGTTGTGTGGCCCAATGTTTTAATATAGTTGGTGCGAATAATATTTGGAGCGGTCGGGACGTCATATTATATGGCAGTTTTGTAATTTTGCAGTGAATATTGTTTTGAAATGGTAATTTTGCAGTGAATATTGTCTTGAAATGGGGAAGTTCTCGAATGAACTATACATTGAATGAAATAATTATTCAAGGTGACTATTGAGGAGAAATACAGTTTTCATTGCCGAGTCTGCTCATTCGACAATAACAATAGATTGTTAGTGGAAGAGAACGGTGACCATCTCCTCCAGTTACTGTGATATTGGTCAAGCATTTGCCGCATCAAGTGACCAACGTAGCATGATCGGATACAGTTGGTGATTTGGTCGATATTTGACAGGAGGGGTTGTTGAATCTTGTGCGTGGACATTGATTCCTTCTAGTGACCGCAATCACCAGTAGCGCTCCCCTTTCAGAGAACAGAGTGGTATCAAATAGGTTCTGGAACCATCATCACAGTAAGGCAGGCATCGGTCACTTAGTATTGTTTGAAACATGTTTGTTGGATGAAGACATATCTTTGTCATTGTTAGTGGACTTCTGTGCTGGTTGAATACATCAACTATTCAGTTCTAAAAGCCTTTGCTGTCTGGTGTAAAATCACTAATCTTTGTTGCTGTGCTGTTCCTATGCTTAATTCTGGAAGAAGATAACCTTTGTAAGTCTGGAAGTTGCAAATAAGGTTAGAACTTATAATTCAGTTCTGTTATAAATCTGCAATATTTTGAGATGTTTCTTTCCTTTGTTGAAAATACTGGTCATATGCGTTGGACCCTATTTGTATCTCAAACATAATGCAAGGATGGAAACGTTTGAAAATCTCATCTCTGCAATCAAGGAAAACCTTGTGTAGACCGTTGACAAACTGTTTGACATAATGCCTCTGAAGATTCAATGCTTAATTACGAATGTAGTGATCAGTCAAGTGTTTGATTAAATGTATGTCCAGTATTCTTGTGTTTTGCTTTGAAAGTTGGAATCAGAATTGGTAAGGGTTCTTACAGGTTGTAATGTTACGAACCTTTTCGTTGGTTTAGTGTATGTGAAATGATAATAGCAGGAGATGATGCTGAATGGAAGGCAGAACAAGTGATTGCAGGAAATCACAGAGCATTGCAAGCTTTGAGGGAGCTTTTGTTATGGCCTATTCTATTTTCAAAGGAAGCCAATATTCTGGGACTTAGGGTAAATAATCATTTTAGTATTTTTTGTATATATCTTTAGTATTATGTACTGATTTCTCTTTGTGCTTATGTTTCATACGAAGATATGAATATACTTTAGCAATTTTCATAATTGATGTCAAATGTTCTTTCCACACAGTGGCCAAAGGGTTTGCTTTTGTACGGACCTCCAGGAACTGGCAAGGTATAAACCCTTCCTAAACTTATTCATACCTGTATTTTTTAATTGAATTATTCTTAATTTGATACGGCAGTGTGAATTTGTTTCAGACAAGCTTGGTTCATGCAATTGTACGAGAATGTCACGCTCATCTAACTTTGATAAGGTAAATTCATTATATATGATAATTGACCTTTTCTTTTTCTGCATCTTTGATAAGCCTCTCTTGCAAGTTATTTGTAAATTTGTTTGCTCTACAAAAAATATTATTGGTGGTGGTTGTTGCTGAAGGTCTGGACCATAAATCATGTCTCCAACAATTCCTGGAAACCAACTCTCTATAGAAATTGTGTTAAAGTTTTGTAAACATACTATGATACTACAGGCCAATAATAGAGTGAGCAAGTGTTAGAAATTAAAATATTTTTATGAAAATTCAAGGATCTGATCATTTCCCTATCACACTGAATGTCTTGAAGTGGACACAACTATCAGCATATAAACGCAGACCCTCATTCAAATTTGAAAAAATGTGTCTACGACACCCGCATTTTCTGCGACTATTGAGACAATGGTGGGTTAGTGCACCTTTTCATGAAGGCACTAAGATGTTCCAATTTTATAAAAAGATGCAACATGTGAAATCCCAAATCAAAATTTGAAACATACAGGTTTTCAAAAACATTTTTTCACAAATGGAAACCGTGGAAAAGGAGTTATCCGGGATTAATGATCACATCATAAAGCATGGTCTGGATTCAGTCACTTTTGAAAAACAAAAACAATTACAAGCTGAATGGGAAGAATTGAGCAAAAGAGAGGAAATTTATTGGAAGCAGAAATCTCGTGAACTATGGCTCAAGGAAGGGGACAAGAACACTAAATTTTTTCACATGTCAGCAAAATTAAAAAGAGTAGCAAATACAATTTTTTCAATTAAAGATTCCACTTTAGGCAATGTTATTTCAGATGCTCAAGGCATTCAAAATGAGGGAGTCCACTTCAAAAATCTTCTTGCCCCTCCTCCTTCCCCTCCTCCTTCCCCTCCTCCAGATGATAGGCAAGAAAATGAGCTTCTTGAGGCCATCCCTTCCTTGATTACCCCCCAAGATAACCAATTTCTTATGGCTCCTTTCACCATGATGGAAATTCAGAAAGTTTTTTTCTCCCTTGCACCAGATAAGGCTCCTAGCCCACATGGGTTTACTCTATTTTTTCAGAAGTGCTGGGATGTTATCTGCTTTGATTTGTTGGCAACCATAGAAGAATCAAGGAAGAGTGCTTGAGTTCTCAAAAACTTCAATGCCACTAACATCGCTATCATTCCCAAGAAAAAGGAATCCGAAACCTTTGCAGATTTGAGACCCATATCATTATGCAATACTATATATAAGATCTTCTCCAAAGCCATCTACCTGAGACTCCAACATCTAAAAGCAAAAATCATTTCACCGGAACAGGGAGGATTTGTTCCAGGCAGGGAGATGATGGAAGGTGCATTGGTTGCACATGAAGTGTTACATTCTATAAATAAAAATCAATCACCTGCATTTGTCATCAAGTTAGACATGATGAAAGCATATGACAAAGTTAATTGGTCCTTTTTATTCAAAGTACTTAGGAAATTTGGGTTTACAGATAAATGGTGCAAATGTATCAAATCATGTATAACAGGTGCCTTCTTTTCAATTATTATTAATGGAGCTCCAACGGGTTTTTGCTGCTACACATGGTATCAGACAAGGAGATCCCCTATCTTCTTTTTTGTTTATTATAATTGCAGAAACTTTCAGTCAAAATGAGAAATGAAAGGGGGCCGTGGCAAGGAGCTAAAATCACAGGCACCTCGATTTCAGCTACTCACTCACTATTTGCAGATGACACTCTTCTATTTGGTCGAGCAATTGTCCAAGAAGCCAAACAAATTAAAGAAACTCTATACTTGTACACTCCAGTCTCGGGCCAAAAGATTAATGCTCAGAAATCTAAGGTATACATTCTCAATTCAAATGTGGTTATCTCAAAGAGAATTGTCAAGATTCTAGGCTTCACACTAGAAGAACTACCCTCCACTTACTTAGGCATCCCTTTCTTTGTGGGATCCAATAACCATGCTATTGGAAAATTGTAATTGAGAGAATTAAAAACAGTTTCAGCTTGGAAAGCAAGATGACTATCATTATCGGGCAGAATCCTACTAATCAAAACCGTTCTTGCTACCATCCCAAATTATTACATCTCGGTGCTAAAAAACCCAAGCTCGGTGATACAACAAATTGAAAAACTAATTAGAGATTTTCTTTGGAAAGGCAATTTAACAGAGGAAAAAAAATCCCATTGATCTCATAAAAAAACATGGCACATAATAAAGAAATTGGAGGAGTAGGCTTACATGACATTTCAAAAAGAAACAAAGCATTCAGCGGGAAACTTGTTTGACAAATGTATAGCAAACCTGAATCTAATTGGTGCAAAATCATGCAAGAAAAGTATTTGGATTCAAGCAACCCTCTCAGGATCTTAACCATTTTGGATCCACCTAAGGGGTTAGCCATATGGTATTTCATGATTACATGTAGAGAAGTGGTAACTAAATATGTGGCTTGGGAAGTGCCCAATCACTTTTGGAATGACTCTTGGAAGGGGCTACCACCACTTAATCAAATTACTCTTCTATCAGATGGTATCCCGTGTATTATGAACTGCTGGGGATTCCAAGCTAATTGATTATGTTTGTGGTGTGGAACTCTTTTTAGGAAGAGCCATTTGGAAGGATCCACGGGATCTCCCCATTGAATTGTACCAAAGAACTGCTTGCAAAATATACTATCCAACAGAACTGTTTACATTTCAAAAAGGCAGGATAGATTGATATGGGTCCCATCGAAAGATGGCAAATACACAATCAAAATGGGATATAAGGCTATTCAACAAATGGACAATCAACAACAAACTCATAGAGCTTTTTCTTTTTGTTGGAACAATTCGGTCTTACCTAAAGCAGGTTGTTTTGCTTGGTTAGCATTGAAAAAAAATATTTTAACAAATTACAAGTTGGAGAAATTACAAATTGCTCAACCTTTTCATTGTGTCATGTGTGAAAAAGAGAATGAAACAGTGGATCATTTATTTTTACAGTACACATTTGCCCAACAGTGCTGGATATTTATCATAAACAAACTAAGATTATCCATGCCTCTACCAAATACATTATGGGATATGTTCCAATCCTAGTCCACTCTCTTCTCCTCATCGCTCTTTGCATGCATTTGGAAATGTGTACCGACAGCAACTATTTGGGCCATATGGTGGGAGAGAAACAAACGAATATTCAGACATGTTGCATCTCCTATTCAGAGCGTTTTGGAAGGCCTTGAGAAGTCCATTTCAGAACTGGTTAATGCTAATGTTCAGATTCATTTTAATTGCAATACACCTTTTGCTGTGTTCCACGGGGATGCGTCCCTTGCCCTTGTACCCCTGTTCCCGTCCCGGGTACGAAATGGGGACGCAGGGACGGATTTTCAACGTCCCCTAACAGTCCCCTTTTCGTTCCCAAATCGGGGACGTTCCGAAAACTGAAAAAAACAAAGTTTCCTAAATAGGGGACGAATTTGGGTACCGGGGATTGTCAGGGGACGACTTGGCCATCCCCGGTACCCAAATCCGTCCACTATTTCCCAACCAAAAAAAAATAGCCGCCAGTCTTAAAAAGTGAGTTTTTTTTAATTTGTTTGGTTTTCGGCGGGCCCCATGTGGACGCTAATATTAAATAAAAGATACTAAACCCTAGTATGGATGCTAAAAACATAAAAAGCCTAACTCTTTCATTTGGTCATTTCATTCATTCTTTCCAAAAAGAAGAAGAAAGAGGAGCAACAACAAAGCTTTCGTAGAGGACAGTCATATATTTGACATTTATTGTTTGATGATACATTATTGATTTTGATTATTATGGACATCTAATTATGGAGTTGAACTTCTATGTTTACTATTTAGTATTTTAGTTGGACTTCTCTTTATGTCATTTCATGCATGAAACTTGGAGCCTTTGGG
>MU223137.1:3582052-3600012 GCA_018584345.1 Thuja plicata | reverse complement strand
ATTAAAATTTCTATCTAATATTACCGGAAATGGCTATGCAGCAGACAAAATATGTCTGATATGACAATTTGATAGGTTTTATTAATTAAATTTAAAACTATACGACAGTTGTTTATAATTTTTAAATCAATTAATACATCTTGTCACAACTCACAGACTCACAGTCTCACACGTCCGTTGGATTACAACATATAAACGGCCAAAGATGAATTTCAGGCCTATTGATGGTCTTCATAATCTTTACGGAAAACTCTCTACGGAATCATGACACATGGTATGATTGATCGTGGACTTATTGGTACGATCAATCATACCACGTGTCATGATTCCGCTGAGAGTTTGCTTTAAACATTATGAAGACCAACAATAGGCCCGAAATTCACCTTTGGCCGTTGATATGTTGTAATCCAACGGATGTGTGAGTCTGTGACGTCATAGTGGTGGGACCCGATGCAACTTCAACATCAAATCAAAACCATTGGATTAAGAGAGATGAATGGTGGAAGGTGCATTTCGGAAGAAATGAGGTGACAACTCCTTTACTGAAAACTCTCTCCGGAAACATCACACGTGTCATTCTTTGAGAATGAAAACTTAGGAGAATGAAACTTTAATAGTTATTTCCAATTATTAAATCGCCATACCCACTATACAACTTGAAATACATTCGCCATGACAAATAATTAATTACAATATTTGGAAAATTATTTCGCCATAATTTATCAGTAAAATTTTCCAGCTTCGCCAATTAAATTAATAATTTTCCTATTAAAATCATTTGTTGTCGCCATATTTTTATAAAAAAGGTATACGGTATTAAAAAATTCGCCACCAAATATCCATAATTTGAACCACAATTCGCCATCAATATTAAAATTTTTCCCTCCAAAAAACATGTGATTCGCCACAATTTTATACTTTTTAGGAGGGGGGGGGGTTCTTAAAGTTATCCCTGAGCGGGGACTGCGTTTTATGAAATGAGAGTCAGAATGCGACATGAATTCACCGAAGTTTCCATGCAGCTTCAGTGCGAACATTCTACTGAGGTCGTATGACAGTAAACTTTGATAACCTGGGGAAGAAACTCAAATCACAACAAACATGAACAAACCATAATGATAGGAGACAAAAAAATAGACTAAAAAAATGATAACAACCACATACAGATTCAAAAAATAAAACTCAAAGAGACCAGAGCAAGTGACTTACCTCAAGACAGTTGCTGGAAATGAAAAAAAATGCTTCAAAATGCTTGTGTGCAAAGAACAATGCAAATATTTATCTTCCTTAATGGCCTCAATTGTATCACATGTGCAACCAAAAAAGGAAAAAAAACCATTTGTTGTTTCCATTTTTGATGGTTTGTAGATTTGTTGGATGTTTCCATTTTCGATGGTTTGTAGATTTGTTGGATGTTTCCATTTTAGAGCAAATGGACTTTTAAATTGCTATTTTTTCTAAACTTTCTAAAATGTTAATTCTAAACTGCTAATTTTATTGTTTTTTTTTTTTGCATTATTGTACAATCGGAAAAAAGAAGTAAGTCAAAGAGGCTGACAATTTTTTACATTTTAGGGAGCAAAGCTCTCACAAATAGCCTATAGGCTAAATTATTTAATTCTCCAATTAAATAATTTAATCTCAATATTATTTAATTCTCTAATTAAATAATAACTCCAATTAAATAATTAATCTCACAAAATATTACTTGATTCTCCAATATATTATGTAATTCTCCCAATTAAATAATTAATTCATTATTTTAATTCTCCTAATTAAAGTAATGTGAAGCTAGAATCCGATCTAGCTACCAAACATTAACACCTTTCACTCCCTAGGATGGCTTAATGTTAAAGGAATGTAAATTTCTCCCCATTCCTTCTCCCACAGGTCTGCCCAAGCAAAATCAACACTCTCTTGATAGATCTACCATTAAATGGCAACCCCTAGTACCCAACTATGTAAAGATCAATTTCGATGGAGCTTCGTGAGGTAAGCCGGGTGAGTTAGGGATTGGGGTTTGCATTAGAGATCATATGGGTGATTTGAAAGCATTTAAATCACAGGCTATACCACCAGGCACAAGCAACATTGTTGAAGCTCATGTGCTCTTAACTGGTCTATCATTGGCTAAAAAGATGGGATACAAAAACATTCACATTGAAGGAGATTCAACGCTAATTATCAATGCTTGTAAAAGTAGAAGATCATCAAATTGGCAGATTGCTTATATATTGCAACAAATTTGGGTGTTGCTAGACACTTTATCTCCCACACGCTCAGAGAAGGTAATAAATTGGCAGATTATCTTGCTAATTTAGGCTATGACAAATTAAATATGGACTCTTCCAATTCAAAATATAATATAGAGGATCATCCAACATTATTTGAAATTGTGGACAAAGAAAAAAGACAGACTCTTTAGCTTATAAAATTGTCAGACTACTTAGCATGGATTGTAACGGGCTATAAAGAAATGATGGCGTCAATCCGATGAGAAAAATTTGAATATTACGAGAATGGTAGTGGCCCTTTAATTACCAAGAGTACCCCATAATAATTAGATAGCAATGACACAAAATGATGCGAAGGACACCATAATTGTTTATGAAATTCGACAATATTCTCGCATGTGAGAAATGGCAGGAGATAACACGCAACCTTGGTATGCCCACATCTAATGTGTTTGCAGAATGGGAAGAACCGTTTGAGGAAAACATTGTCGATGATCAGCTAGGGCTAGTCTTTAATCTCCAGTGTTAGCATTGTAGAAGGAGCGTTAAGAAGATGTTGGGTGAAGAGACACTCTGTCCTCAGGGACATAGATTGATTTACCCTTCGCAACTCATATCTATATTTCTCTCAAACACATTAGATTTGGTTCAGGCATGGAGAGCATTGGAGAAAATTGCAAACAATATTGTCAGACCAGGATACGTAATGGGGAATGAGCTAAGGCTAGCGGTTCAGTGATATGACTTATGGAAAGGGCAAGCATATGTTGGTGGCATTTTCCCATGTCACTTTCTATTGAATGAAGAATCCTTTGTCAATATATATGATAGCATCAAACAGGCATTGGAGCTGCAGAATTTTCATCCTCTTCAACAAACCTTCTGCAATCTTGGTAGGGCTTTGGATGCAGAAATGAAAACAAATGTTTTTTCCAAAGTACATGCGATAATAGCTATCATGGGGCACGGACACGATTTGTCCGAGGAATTGTCTCCATCGGATTGGTGGCTGCAAGAAAATATCAATTCCCCTGTTTCTCCTACGCAGGGTTCTCGTTGTCTTTTAGCCCCAAGTTCATCTCAGGTACAAATCGAAAAGGGTACCAATGTCCAGTTAGGAAATCAGGTAGAAAATGCACCTCAATTCGAAAATCAGGATGAGAATGAATTGGATTTGCAACCCATCGAGGAAAGATAGATAAGGATCTTCAATTTTGTTGGGTTCAATCAAATTTGCTGTTTTGGGTTCATGACATGTTCCAAATTTTCCAAATTTTGCAACACAAGGCTTAAGAGTACATAATAATCTCAGTTCGTATTGGGGCACCAATAATTATCTGTTGTTCAATTTGATTACATCTATGCCACAAATCTGTTCTATGCTAATGTTGGTCAAAGCATAAAATATACACAGTTTTGTTCTAGGGAGAACAGAGAAAGCTCGGATGGTGTTTGATGATAATGGACAGCGCTTCAACATTATGTATGCTGGTCTGAGACAAAGCAAAACAATTAATTAGTAATTACTTTTAATACTATACAGTGTAATATGTAAATTCAGCAGTAAATGCTGAAGTAAATGTAAAGGAGAACCGAAAGCCATACAGAGTCATTACTAGTATAGTAGGAAGTAATCCAGACGCCTTATCTGATTTTAATTGTATATGTGAATTTGGAAGCTGGATGTAAATTGATTCATAGGTAGCTTAGGTTAATTACTTAGTATTGTATTTTGAGCTGAGAAGGGAGGTTTTCTTCACTGGTTCTTTCTTCCTGGAGCTCTTGAACCAGTTTATATAAATATAATATATCAGTGGCTTGCCACTTTTGCCAAATAAAAAAAAGAATTATCAGTTACAGAAAATGTATTTAATGAACTTTTAGTAAAAATAATAATATAAGACTAAGGCCTCAGAACATTTGAAGGAAGTAGGGGCAGGATGTGGTTAACACCACTGGGTGAATACACAGACGAGTAAATAATCATGCACGGCTAGTTAGAGAAACCCTTGGTGCACATGACTGGGAAGCAGTGGCCCCACAAAATCCAAAGAAAATCCCGAGGTGTAAATTAAAAGAAATTCAAGAAATATCTAAGTTCTTCAAAAGCACTGACATAAGCAATTTTTTTTTGAGCATTAAAAGCCAAATTATTGAAAGAGAAGGTACAATAATGTTGATCATTGGCATCCATGAGAAAGTTTAATAACTAAAATGACCAGGAGAGTGAGCGCTAGGCAGGTGATGAACTTGGGAAGCCTTGAAACAGTGCCAGCATTATAGAAAAAGCAAATAGCAATGCCTCTAGGGATGCTGATATATTTCTACAGCCTCCTATGCAGCTAAACATGATAAAGGCACTCTTACAATAAGTACCAAACATCTATTATAGCAAAGCTCCCAGGACCTAAGGCAACAAACAAGTGTCACAAACTGCTGCCAAATATTTGCGAGTTGATGCATACAATGACACATTCATGCAGCTTGTATCTGGCACGTAATATCACTTCATATTGCATGGTATTGTGGATATCTATTAGAAGATTGTTAGTCAAAGCATGTCTCCCGCAAATGTTCGTGGGGGCTGCCCTTTGCCAAAAGCTATAACCTGCACTCATTCTCTAACATAATCATTTATATTCTTTACATTTATCATAGAGGCCATTCTGGGTTTCTGCAACATGGAGTTCATCTTGAACTCTAGAAAAAAGGAGGCCATACTATTGGTCTACTGTGTGGGAGCAATCTGCAATTGTTTGAGCTGATTGCTTGTATTTGTTGTCAAGGCCATGTTACAGCTTATGGGAGTTTCAGCATAATTGAGTGGATGTGCGAAATCAGGTGTTTACCATTACTTACCTCTTTGAAGAGTCCTTTGGTATCCATGCTACACCTCAGTTCATTTTTGTTTGTATGGCAGGGTTGACAAACAAACACTGTTGTAGCATTCAAGAGACTCATCCAGAGTGAGAAACAAACCTCATTATGATATGTTTCGAGTTTAGTGTGTGTGGAAAGGTCAAGTATATAATTTCATTGTGCATTCTCATTGTTATGAAACTATGGGATGCTTAGCCGTCAAACAACCCAACAAAGTCCATGCTGTCAGTTAGAATAAACAGTGTTCATTCATGGAGAGAATGTTAAATCTTGTTGGTTTAGAAAAGAATGGGGTGCATATGTTTTTTCTTATAATATATTGTGGGTGCAAATTGTTCTTTTGTCAGGAAAAAAGGGCTTTTTTTTACATTAGAGCAAACCATGATGTTTAATTTTTGTAGCTTAGCAGACTATTTGCACAGTAACTTTTTTGACTTTACATTTTATGAAACTTGTAATCAGCCGCCCTACATTTTGGTCCATTCAATTTTATATCTGCTATTCTGTCATTTGATGTCCATCCATTTTATATTCATTTAAATGCATTTCTTTTATTATGAGAGGAGTTTTACTAATGGAATTGGCAATTGCATTTACAGTGCAGGTCTCATTCACAGGGCATATGCTGGAGAAAGTGAAAAGATTTTGCGGGATGCATTTTCTGAAGCATCATCTCAAGTGGCGGCAGGTAGGCCAGCCATTATATTTATTGATGAGATTGATGCCCTTTGTCCTCATCGCAATTCCAGGTATGGATAGTGACCTTTGATTTCAGACTTATATGAAATAGATGGGCTGGTTCAATCTGGTCTTTTAAGAACTAATTTGAATTGTCATAGAATTTTTAGTTTGATTTTGAACTAAATTTGGTGGCTTCTCTGTGCAACTTATAACTGAATATTACGGACGAGAACAAGAGTCCCGAATAGTTGCCCAACTTCTTACTCTCATGGATGGTGCCAAAACTTCATTAGGGTCTTTGGAGAGAGTGGTTGTGGTGGCATCAACAAATAGGTTGGTTGTTGCTTTTATTTTTTCCTTATTTTGGAAGTTCTGGTAATTTGTTTATTACTATTAATGTAAATAAACAGACAGTGACTGCTGTAAGCAAGCTCAAAATTGCTTGTAACTAACAAAATAGGTGATAAGACTGGACTTCCACGCATTCTGTGGCACTTCATAGTATGGTTTACCGAAAGAGTTCCTGAAACGCATGACAATAGTAATGGAAGAAAGGTTTTAAGGGGGATGGTTGATTAAGAAACTACTGAAGTCCTATACAAAGGACATCATTGCATGAGTCATTGTTGTCTGTTACTTTCCATTGTCTAATCTGAATATACTATATACATTATGCTTTTGTTAATAGAAAATTGAGATGCTATATAGTATGAGTCTCAAGTCAATTTCTTTTCAGAATTTCAGTAGAATAGTTGAGATGTCAAAGATGCCCATGCCAGAAATTTCATTTTGAACTCCAATGATGTAAACTAACCTTTTTGTTGTAAAACTAATATTATTTTCTGTACACCAATGTTCTATTCGTAAAAATATTTAAAAATTGTTCAATCTAAAGCCTGCCATAAAAATTGGTGTTATTTGATTATTTTCTTTGTTGGTTTCTGTAATGTCCCAAACCAGGACTTGTTTTACCCTAATATTCCCAATTAGGGTTTGGTTTTCACTTGGAAATGGCAATTTACTTAGTCTCTGTAATGTTTCCTACTAGGAGGCTGCCAATTCCCAATGATTGACGTACATCACTATGTATTTAAATCAGATTAAAACAATCAATGATTCATAATACATTTGACAGTTAACTTACTTAAGCCCAATTTTTTACTTCTCTCCAAACTCAACCTCAAGGAGAACACATAGTACTTGTTATAGGGTGCTTAGATACTAATCTACAAGTGGATTCCCTCAAAGTTTACAGAACACTTATTCATACCCATCTTAGAACTATGCCCTCATGGTTTTCCGAAATATATGCCTTAGCTTCTCTTGGGAATTACCCACCTTGTGAGGAATTACTCCAGCCGTTCCCTACAACCTATCTGTCCTCAAAAGGGGCTACAACAAGAGATTAAAGAATGGGCTATATATATTAATATCTCATATATATATATAACTGACATATTATAACTCTGAAATGCACACAGAATCCAAATAGACAATAGGCCAACACACTTATTATACAATATATATCGAGTGACACTCATATCAAGGAATCGCTGATCTGAGTTATTCTGTTTTTTTCTTATTATTAGCATTCTCTTCCTTATGGTGAATGTCAGATATGTTTTACAATCTCATTCTTCGATGCCCCTCTTACTAGCTGGGTCTGTCTCCATATATGTCTCACAACCCAAAGCATCACACCTCTTTACTAATCTTTGTATGCACAAATCTTAATGATTAGTCTTCTTTCTAATTGTTACCTCCTTAATATAATCAACCCTTAATGAATCATTTGTTTTTAACGATATTATTTGCTCTCGGCATATTCTAATCGCCGTAACTCATATATGGAACACTCATTAATCATTTGTCTTTTCTTGACTTAATGTTAGTTGTTTATCGATATTCTTTGTGATGGGCGCTGCTGTTGACGACTCAATAGCATACTTTATCGCTGGCTCTAGTGATAACGTGGAACTTCTGTCAACTAATCATTGCTTGATTGGATTCTTTGTACAGATCATCCACGATGACCAACCACACCACATAGCATATGCAAACACCCCAAGATTGGTAATCAAGGATGGGTTATTACTCTATTTCCTTAATGCTGCATATTAATCTTATTTGTTTTCACCGATCAGCATTCATGTATTATTTTTCTAAGTCGCTGTCCCTTGCCTTAGCCACACTTGCTGTCTTTGTGACCACGGGAGGTTTTGTCACAATTCTTGTTTCGTTTCCCACTCAGCTCCTTAACTCCAAAGTTTCTATACCACTGTTCTTTCATGTGTAAGATACAAAATGATATTTGGTACTATGGTTTACGGTGCAATATTTGCTGCAGATTGTTGTATAGAGTTCTTTACCCGTTATCATTATAGCTTCAATATCTCTTAAAACTTTCATTTGATTATCACTTATTACAATTTTTGTCTCTCAGAGACTTCACAAAAACTGTGATACTTGGTTGGTGGGAATATTTTAATTAAGGTTTTAGATATGGGAATGACAGTCCTCCCCTCTCCTAAATTGCTTGTCCTCAAGCAATGATTTCATTGATCATGGAGATTTATCCACTCTCCACCTTCCGTTGCACTACTCTGATATTATCATATATGTTTTCTCCCTTATTTTTGTCTCTCAGAGACTTCACAAAAACTGTGATACTTGGTTGGTGGGAATATTTTAATTAAGGTTTTAGATATGGGCATGACAGTCCTCCCCTCTCTGAAATTGCTTGTCCTCAAGCAATGATTTCATTGATCATGGAGATTTATCCACTCTCCACCTTTCGTTGCACTACTCTGATATTATCATATATGTTTTCTCCCTTATTTTGAATGTGAATTGTGATCAATAGTAGAAACTTGGCAAAGCTTAACTTTAGAAAAGTTTTCTCTCATCTTTTAAAGAAAAGGATCAAAGCCATCCTATAATGACACCAATTGAATTGGCAAAAACCAACATTTCCATGATACCATTTTGACCAGAATTTATTGTGGATGGTTCAACATGTTTCCTTTCACATTTTATAGGCAAATGTGTATACTCATTGAGTTCTTACTCCGTATACATTCTTCCTTGTTATGTTCAACAATCCTTATGTCATTTTTACTAATGTCTTATAAATCATATTTGTGGATAGAAGTGTCTTAGTAACCTAAAACATACACCCTCCCCTTTTGAATGCAAGAATATAGCTCTTGAAACATTTAAAGTACTCATGAAACTCTAATGGAAATAAACTTGTTTGGAGATACATAAGACATGAAGTGTATACATTAGGAAGGTGCATAGACTCATGAAGTAATCATGCTGAAAACATCACATACAAGATGCAAAACATATTCATAAGCACCGTAAGTACGTAACGCATGAAGCTTGCACTTAAGACATACAAGCTATGAAGCATACAAGAAGTATACACGTAAGACATGAGATATACATGAGAAGAGTACTTATGGGGCAAACATATGAAGCAAAATTGTTAAAGGATGAAGTGTACCTATGAATACACTTAAGGCATGAATCACACATATGAACACCTATAAGGCATGATCATACACATGAACACATTAAAGTCATGAAGCATACACATAGCACATGCAATATGCACATGAATTCACTTAAGTCATGGAGTTAAGATGTAGCACACAAGGCATGAAGCACACACTTGAATTCATTTAAGTCATGAAGCATACACATAGCACATGAAGCATATAAATGAATTCACTTAAGTCATGGAGTATGCACGCAGCACATAAGGCATGAAGCACACACATGAATTCATTTAAGTCATGAAGCATACACATCGCACATGAAGCATACACATGAATTCACTTAAGTCATAGAGCATATATGTGAATACATATAGCACAAAAAGCATGAAGCATACATATGACTTCACTCAAGTCAAGAAGCATATATGTGAATACATATAGCAGGTAAAGCATGAAGTATACACATGAATTCACTTAAGTCAAGAATCATATATTTGAATACACATAGCATGCAAAGCATGAAGTATACACATGAATTCACTTAAATCACAAAGCATACACGTGAATACACGTAGCACATAAGTATGAAGCATGAAGCAATAATATACATAGGTCCACAACATTATATAAAGCATTCACATAAGGCATGAGGTAGTACACACAAATACACATAAGACATGAAATGCACACATGAATCATGGAGTATAAATACTCATAGGACGTTGAGCTATATAAATGTAGGCGAGGCATGAAGTATACATGTCAGGCATGAAGCAATAAATAAACGCCAGACATTTAAAGCATGAGGCAATACACTTAATTGCACGCCAATCATGTAAGGCATGAAGCAGTACATAAATACCCATCAAAAATGTAAGGCATGAAGCAAGCAAATAAATACATGCATGAAGCAATACACAAAACATACCCGAGGAATGTTCTCATTTAGTAAACATGTATCAAACACAAGGTATTCACATGAAGAGGACTTGTATATAGAATACACTTAGAATAAGCATATCTAAGGCACATATATATAGAAACGTAATGTTGGCCTACTTGATTATATTCCATTGTAACACGGGTCTTGGGGGACCAGGGAACAAGGGGGCGACGAGACAAGTATCCGGGACGGGGGAAAAAGGGCTTCAATTTGGGGATGCCAGGGGAACAATGACGGGGGGCGGTGGGGTGGTGTTGTATATACCATATACTATACATATAGTACTTGAAATGCTAGTTATGAAAAGATGTATAACAATATAAGTAAAATAGTAAAATTGCAAATGCCAAATACTAAATATAGACTACAGTATACTTGAACATTGATGTTTTATACATTGAATATCGAATTACTAATTACTATTAGAAATTAGAAAAGTAAATAAAATTGTCGAATCGGCAAATGGAAGATTTATATTATATCAAAAATATGACAGTAGCACTACATGAATCGCAAACATAGAAACCCTAGTTCCAATTTTTATTTAGGGTAGCCAACATAACTAGCAATAATGTATGCAATAGCAGCTACAAATCCTCATAAACTGCCCAATATATGTTTGCAAATGATCTGAAAATGTCCTTCAATCAGCCAAAAATGTATGTATATATCTGATTTACTTGCAAATATTAAAAAAAATAAAAAAAATAAATACACTTTTTAAATGTCATGGTACAGGAGACTTCCAGAAGTCCCTGAGACGCTTAGGGGACTCCTGGGTGTCCTCAAGACATCCCGAGGTCTCTTGGCCGTCCCCACATTCCAATGGAGGTTGAGTGGCTGCTGAGCGGTGGTGGTGGATGACAAGTACCCATCCCCTTGTCTTCGGGACATCCGTGTATTGGAAACTCGGGGGTTTGTAGGGGGACGCGTCCCCGTGTTTCACTATACACCACTATGCATTCAAATCATATTAACATAATTAATGATTCATAATACATTTGACAGTTAACATACTTAAGCTCAATTTCTTACTTCTCTCCAAACTCAACCCTAAGGAGAACAAGTAGTACTTGTCATAGGGCGCTTGAATATAATTCTACAAGTGGATTCCCTCAAATTTTCCAGAACACATATTCATACCCATCATGGAACTATGCCCTCAGGGTTTTCCGAAATACATGCCGTAGCTTCTCTTGGGATTCAACCACCTTGTGAGGAATTTTTCTAGCTGTTCCCTACGACCTCTCTGTCCTCAAAAGCGGCTAGAGAAAGAGTTTAAAGAATGAGCTATACATATTAATATCTCACGTATTACAAATATATATAATTGACATAATTTTGATTTCACTATTATTGATGGCTATAATCGTTACAGTATACATATACATACACGCACACACATAGCCCACCGATATATATATATATATATAAACCTGCATGTATATCTCTATAAGCAACCATATATTAATATTATAACTCTGAATTGCACACATAATCCAAACAGACAATAGTCATCCAACACATTTATTATACAATATATATCGAGTGACACTCATATCAAGGAATCGATGATCTGAGTTATTTTGTTTTTTATCTTGTTATTAGCATTCTTCTCTTCCTTATGGTGATTGTCCGATAGGTTTTACTATCTCATTCTTTGATGCTTGTCTTACTGGCTAGGTCCGTCTCCATATATGTCTCGCAACCCAAAGGATCGCACCTCTTTACTAATCGTTTTATTTACAAATTTAACGTCTTAGTAATCATTACCTCCTAAATGTAATCACCCCTTAATGAATCATTTGTTTTTACTGATATTATTTGCTCTCGACATATTCTAATCATTGTAACTCAAATATGGAATGCCCATTAATCATTTGTCTTTTCTTGACTTAATGTTAATTGTTGTTTATCAATAGTCTTTGTGACGGGCACTACTGTTGACAACTCAATAGCATACTTTATTGCTGACTCTTGCGATAACGTGAAACTACTGTCAACACAATCATTGCTTGATTGGATTCTTTAACAGATCATCCACCACGACCAACCACACTGCATAGTGTTGAAGTAAATAGCTTTAGGAGAAATTCTGTATCTACCTTCAAATTACTGGTTACTATCTTTCTGGAGATGCTGAATGTGTTCAAGGATGAATGATTATTTCTTCAGCTGAGACTCGATTACAGAGTATTTTTAGTAGCTTGCATCAGCTATATGAAGAGGTTCTTTTCAGTTACTTGTTTTGCAACTCAATGGTCATCACGTAGAGTATGAAGTCATCATGTGAATGGTTTTAGACTCCCATGTTGCTACACGAAGAGTCATCCGACTGCATATCAAAGGTCAAATGTTTCAAGAGGGAGTCTATCCGCCTCCTATTTGAAGGCTTCCTTGCATGCATCTTAACACGAGCTCTCATTGCTATATATATATTATTGGTCCTGTGTTGATTTATGGATTCAACTGCCTAGAGATTATCGGCAATTTAAATCTGAGTGTATTTTCAGTTTATTGTGGCGTATGCGTGGATGCTGAGCATTGTATCTAGCATTTGTTATTAATCAATAAAGGACCTTTTTCGTGTGGCTGGGTTTTTCACCCTCAAGTTGAGGGTTTTCCCACAGTAAATTATGTGTCTTTGTGTTCATTATTTGATCTTTTGTTGCTTATTTCAATCCTGGTATAAAAACATTAACATGGTATCAGAGCGGGTTTAAGCAAGCATCTTGTGTATGGAGTTAGAAGTAGTATTCTTTATGCTGCCAGCAAACAGACTGTATTGTTTCTGCGTTAAGTATATTGGTTCAATCGTTAGTGTCGCTGTGGAAGTTCTGAGTGCTTGATCAAAGTATCATTTGTTTTAGTTTATATGTATTTTGTGAGTGTGTAGAGAGATAATTATTATGATGTTGAGATCTATGGTAATGTTCTGGGAGTTCTATACATATGGAAGACTCAAGGAATAACAAGTATCAGCTGAGCTGATTGGTGGTGGAGGGCAGAGTGCTACAATCTGCTCCACGAAGATAAAGTTTGTGGTGTGTGAAATATGCTCCTAGGGCTTGAGAAAGTAGTCAGCTATAGTAGGGTGGCTGAGGAGGGGTCGAAATATTTAGATTGAATCTCAGTGCTTTTGTGAGATCTGACTGTATAAACATGGGTTCTATTGCTCAAAGGACTCGAAGCCGTAGGCTGTGTTGCCTGGCTTGTACAGGGGCTGTGGGAACTTGCTTGCAGTTTTTAAAATACGGATTTGACCATAAAGAGATAAGTGTTTCATACCCTTGAATGATCATGAATCTTTTCTAGTTATTAATTCATACAGTGAATCATGTTTTCTTCTAGCATTTGTTTTTCTCTTCAGGGTGGGTTGATCCTTTGAACTATTAGTAATTTCTTTAAAATGCTCTTCCAGGATGAATCAAGGAGCACAAGGACAATGAGAGATTGTAGCCTGAGCTGAGTTGGTGGCTCTTGAAGAAGAAGAACCTATTCAAATTGTCTTATGATCAGTTTCTTCTAAGAGGAGGAAATAAGATTCAGAGGGAGCTTGTGTGGCAGGGGGAGAGTGCCAAGTCCTTTGTAGAGGATCAACAAGCTCGTGTAGCAGTGTGACTGCAAAAGATCTTTGTTTTGTCAAACATTGAAGTCATCAGTTATTTATTGTGACGATCAAAGTTATGAGTATGCTGCCCCTGTTGAGAGGGAGTCTCGGCTAAGAGGAGGTCTCTACATTCAGTTGATCTTATTATGAGCTTAATGAGTTCTTCTCCGTGAGGGAGAAGTTCGAGGTGCAATCCCTTGTTAATGAGTTATTCTCTGTGAGGGAGAAGTTTGAGGTGCAAACCCTTGTTAATGAGTTCTTCTTTGCGGGGGAGAAGTTCAAGGTGCAATCCCTTGTTAATGAGTTCTTCTCTGTGAAGGAGAAGTTCGTGGTGCAATCCCTTGTTAATGCATTCTTCTTTGCGAAAGAAGTTTGAGGTGAAAGCCCTTGTTCCACCCTCTGGGAGTAGCCATGGTGGATGTCATGTGAGAGACTCTATGACAACATCACGTTGAGTGACTCCGTGATGAGAGTTTGTGTTTATTTCACACATGGGTGTAGCCATGGTGAACATCATGTTGAGAGACTCCATGATCTATCACGTTGAGAGACTCCGTGATAATCTTTTGCTGTTTTCTCACAAATGGGTGTAGCCATTGTGAGTGTCTCCATGACATGCGTATCTGGAAATTTCTCCTTTGCTAAGAGGGAGTGTTGAAGTAAATAGCTTCAGGAGAAATTTTGTATCTACCTTCAAATTACTGGTTACTATCTTTTTGGAGATGTTGAGTATGTGTTCAAGGATGAATGATTATTTCTTCAGCTGAGACTCTCGATTAGAGAGTATTTTTAGTAGCTTGCATCCGCTATATGAAGAGGTTCTTTTCAGTTACTTGTTTTGCAACTCAATGGTCATCATGTGGAGTATGAAGAGTCACCGTGTGAATGATTTTAGATTCCTGCGTTGCTATGCGAAGAGTCATCCGAAAAAGGTCAGATGTTTCAAGAGGGAGTCTATCCGCCTACTATTTGAAGGCTTTCTTGCATGCATCTTAGCACGGGCTCTCATTGCTATAGCCTATATATATTATTGGTTATGTGTTGATTTATGGATTCAACTACCGAGAGATTATTGACAATTTAGTTTCGAGTGTATTTTCAGTTTATTGTGGCAAATGCGTAGATGCTGAGCATTGTATCTAGCATTTGTTATTAATCAATAAAGGACCTTTTTTGTGTGGCTGGGTTTTTCACCCTCAAGTGGAGGGTTTTCCCACGATAAATTACGTGTCTTTGTGTTCATTATTTGATCTTTTGCTGCTTATTTCAATCCTGGTATAAAAACATTAACACATAGCATATGCGAACACCCCAGCGGTGGTAACCAATGATGGGTCATTACTCTATTTCCTTAACAATGCATATTAATCTTATTTGCTGTCACTGATCAGCGTTCATGTTATTTATGTCTAAGTTGCCGTCCCAATTGTAGAGCGCATAGGAAATACTGAGAGGGGGAAGGGGTGAATTAGTATTTCAAAACTTTTAAACTTTTAAATGCAGAAACCACATAAATCATAAAGAGAGCAATCATTTAAAATGCTAACTTCAGATTTCTTGTGGAAAACCCTTTCGGATAAAAAACTATGGCATACAAAACTTTTATTAACAAAAATGGGCACTAACCCAAATTACAAAAGTGAGCACCAACTCACAGAGAGCACCAACCCTCTTCGAAGCACCAATTTCGAACACTGAAGCACCAATTCCAGTCAGCTGAGGCACCGACCCCAGTTTAGGCACCAACCCAAAAGCAAAACTCAATAACACTTAACATAAGACATTGAACACTTAAAACCACCATGCAAAAGTTACACGACCTCCATTAATCTGTCCTAGCAGCAGCAAATCATTCTTTAATAGCATAAGAAAGTCAACCCCAAAGACAAGCTTCATCAACTATGTAAAATGTCAACTCACGTGAAGCTCTGCAATACAGCCAAGTATATGGTTCTGAAAAACTACATTTAGCTAACAGCTATAAAGCGAATCCACTCCATTATCATCAAACACTCCTTTTTGTGCATCGACTCCAACCAAACTCTATGCACAACATACAACATTCTCGACTCTTTCATACATCTCGTCTCTGTATATAACCATAAATTGACACTGCTTCAAAATGATAGCCTTGACTCCTTCCTCTATCTCATACACCATACACATCTTCAACTCTATGCCTTCCCTTTTAGACGCAATAGCCTCGCATACCATCCTCAAAATAGGAGTTTCAAGCTCTCAAAAGGAAAAACCTCTCAACTCCAATACATTACAAAAAACTACTTGACCCGTCAATTTCTCGAATCTTTTATCTCGCATAGTCATAGAAATGATAATTATTGCTGCACACAAAAACTCCACCATTATAGGTTCGTAACATATATTAAATATTAGTCACTTTTACATGGAAACCACCATCAAAACATCCGACTATCAAAAGAAATGCATGATAGTCATCTACATAAAATGCTGCCAACTTTTTAAAATAGGTAACAACAACTCTTTCTTTTTCACACTCAAAACTTCAGCAGCGTAGCATCCCAACCAATACCCATACGGCTTCAATATATACTTCAGAAATCAGTCTGTTAGTATATGCGAATCTGTACTCCACTTAGTTGCATCACATCCACATGAAAACACCGCCTAGGCTCACAAAAAATAAAGCACACCTTTAATAAGACCCAACAACCATTATCGACCATCTATGGTTTCTTAAGAACGACATATTGGTATGCATATCCAGTACCAATTAAAAACGATTTTTGCTTCCAAAACATTCATGACACTTTTCTTCCCTCAAACATATGACCACAACACGTTTTCCACTAAGCAATAATTCGTTTCAGTCAAAACTGAACACCAAATCAAATTTTCTACACAACCACAAACAACTGAGTAGACAAAAGAAGATTCTTCGAACTTTAATAAAATGAAGGCATTGCACGAGTCTAAAGATGCAACACATAAATAAGCTGCCCACTCATACAAGACGTTACAAATAGCTTGAATACTTAGGCCATCGCACAAGAGATAGGAAGAATAAATAATGAATATGTTCCAAGAAATAGCTCCAAGTATAGATGGAATACATACATTAAACAAGCTGCCACATTTGCCAAACATTATCGCACCAAATATTTAATTCGATTCCAAAGAAGCCACCATAATTAAACTCAAATAAATTGACCCTTTGAACATTCCCATGCTGACATGTCATATGAGCTGACTAAGCACAGACTAAGCTGTTAATATTTCCAGATTTAACAAGGAATGTACAAACTATAGAGGTCTTTCAAATACTAAGCATAGGATATAGAATAATAAACACAAAAAAGGCGAGATGTTACCCAGATTTGGAGACCTTATGATGCCTTCAAATCTGCCCTCAAAATCTTGTTCCTTGGTTACCTTTAATCTGTCATTTGAATCTGATTTGGCACTCAAATCTGAATGAAAACAATACCCAGATTGGCTTCGATCTGCACTGTAAGAATTGTCCAATCTGTCCTATATACAGTCCTTTAGGTACATCTGATCTGCACTAATGATGACAGATATTGCATCACATATGCAATGTATTGCAAGTCCTTGCAATATATTGCATCAAAGTATGACAATTGCTGATCCTAATATGCATCATGTTTATACATCGCTGATATTATGTAGATCTGGATCAAAATACCGAATCAATTCACAATAGCCTTTTGATCATAAGCTCGCACTTATTTGCCAAGTCTGCTCGCATCATGAGCTCACACTAAATCTGCTCATCGATCTCCATGGTTGATGTGGATCATGCTCCAAGATCACACAAGGATAATTCGCTCAGCACTTTAATTCGCTCTTCACAAAACAATATGGATTCGCTCCAGCACAATTCGCCCAATACATTCACTTAATGAATTCGCTCCAGCACTTTGCCAAATTCGCACATGAGATAAGGAATTCGATCCTTGAAGGGAGAGAATCATGTTATGTGTTTGATGATCTTTCTCTCAAGGATCGAACTTCTTATATATGAGTATGATTTGTAAATTCAACCACCTCAAGGGTGGCCGACTTGGGCCCTCCCAAGTAATAATAAATATCCTTATTATATTTATTAT
>MU223137.1:3565436-3579845 GCA_018584345.1 Thuja plicata | reverse complement strand
CAAAATGTGTTCACACATAGAACCACATGTAATATAGTCTCAGCTATAATCAATAAATATAGACTCAGCTATAAAAGAAAGTATGATCCATACATACACAATAAGCCACTAAAGTATGCTCCATACAAACATGCTAAAGTATACAAATGACGTATGTTCCATACATTCATATTAAGTATACTAAATGTAACCAAATGTAATAACCAATATCCAAATGTAGTTCTCTCATAGAACAAGCATAATTCATCTAGTATTCATAGACAAGTCTTAGCCATAGGCATAAGAGTACTCACATAAGTCTCACCACATAAGAGTAACCAAATTTGTCCAACATATAACCAGGTGCAATGTGATCACATATAGAGCAAGATGCAATATAGTTCCCTCTATAAAAAAATGTATTCACACATATATATGATCAATAGCAAGGCATATATAAAGGATAACATATATCCATATAAAGTATGCTCCCATGCATAAAACAACATTATCTTTAAGTATCATAATGTATGTTCCCACATTCATTAACCAATAATGTATGCACCCATGCATAACAGAAGTATAATTAATGCAAGTATGCTGCTAATCAGCTGTGTATGATCCCATACATAAGTAAGAAATATGCTAAGGTAAGGTATGCATCCATGCATACAAAATAGAAGTATGTCAATGCAAAGTATGCTTCCATAGCAAGTAATCAGCATGACATAAGGAAGGAGTTCATAACACAAAATTAAGTGAGCCTATGATTGAACTGCCTCTTAAACCACATACCCATAATTAAGTCATACCAAGGTATATGTTACTCAAGGTGACCTACTCCTTCAGGATAATCCTATCTTCTCCTTCTAACAAGATCAAAACTCCCTTTCAAGGTATGTTTCTTGGTAGCTTGAATCTAACCAATAATGGAAGGGCAATTTGAAAATATGCCTTAAGAGAAGATAATATGCACTAGCAGGTTAATCGGTTAATTGGAACAACTTGAAGTCTACTCATATCTTTCCAGCCAATAAGATCCCGGAGATGTTTCATAGGAACAAATAATTAGAAGACAACCAATTGAATTTGCACATGCAAATCAAAAGCCCACATAATAAGAAGTAAAGATAAATTACTATTTCCGGGCCAAACCCCGGTTGCCATTCTTAGTTTTGAAAGAGTTAGTTTGTATTCCTAGATCTGAAAATTGATCTTTTCCTCTACCTAGGTTCTGATACCATGTTAATATTTCCAGATTTAACAAGGAATGTACAAACTGTAGAGGTCTTTCAAACACTAAGCACAAGATATAGAATAATAAAAACAAGAAAGCAAGATGTTACCTGGATTTGGAGACCTTATGATGCATTCAAATCTGCCCTCAAAATCTTGTTCCTCGGTTACCTTTAATCTGTCATTTGAATTTGATTTGGCACTCAAATCTGAACGAAAACAATAGCCAGATTGGCTTCGATTTGCACTGTAAGAATTGTCCAATCTGTCCTATATATAGTCCTTTAGGTACATCCGATCTGCACTAATGATGACAGATATTGCATCACATATGCAATGTATTGCAAGTCCTCGCAATATATTGCATCTAAGTATGACAATTGCTGATCTTAATAAACATCATGTTTATACATCGCTGATATTATGTAGATCTGGATCAGGAATACCGAATCAATTCACAAGAGCCTTTTGATCATAAGCTCGCACTTATTTGCCAAGTCTGCTCGCATCATGAGCTCGCACTAAATCTGCTCATCAATCTCCATGGCTAATGTGGATCATGCTCCAAGATCACACAAGGATAATTCACTCAGCACTTTAATTCGCTCTTCACAAAACAATATGGATTCGCTCCAGCACAATTCGCTCAATACATTCACTTAATGAATTTGCTCCAGCACTTTGCCAAATTCGCACATGAGATAAGGAATTCGATCCTTGAAGGGAGAGAATCATGTTATGTTTTTGATGATCTTTCTCTCAAGGATCGAACTTCTTATATATGAGTATGATTTGTAAATTCAACCACCTCAAGGGTGGCCGACTTGGGCCCTCCCAAGTAATAATAAATATCCTTATTATATTTATTATTAAATGCCACTCATATAAAGAATATCTTATAAACAATAAAATTATAAATAATAAATATAACCCATATTATTATTATTTATAAATCGAATTATAATAAATATTTCCAATATATTTATTATTATTTCCTCTTTCTCCAAGATGGTCGATCTTTGCCGTAAAGACCATAATATCAACATAAGCAACTGAAGAAAACACACAACCAGCTGAGGTGGACACAAAACTAGCTCATGTTGCTCAAGCACATCAAGCAGCTCAAGCACGTCAAGCAGCCTCAAGCAACTCAACCAAGCAAGCAAGTAGCTCAACTAGATTTCTATTACTTTGAGTAATCCTCTGAGATTTATACGACTTTGATCATCAACCTTTGACATCAATGACAACATACTCAAGAATCTCCCCCCTTTGTCATTGATGGCAACCCATCTGGAACTAACTTGAAACAAAGAAGCTCTGAAGCAATACCGAAACAAATTGAATTACTCTGAAATAGAGCTGCTCCCCTTGACTTATTTCTCCCCCTTTGACATCAATGACAAAACCAACCTGCATACTTGAAAGCATCCTGCATAATTGAAACCAACCTGCATAATTGAAACAGGGCTAATCAAATGTGACAATTTAAAACTTCCCCCGAGTCCAAACAACAAATTAGTGATGGAGTGAAAACACTCCCAACTTCTCCCTCATGATATCATCAAGAATGTATAAATTGTTAGCAACCCTGCTTGCATCAGCAATATTTTTACCATCTTTTCTAATCTCACAACAATCTGAATTAAAAACCAAAATGTGTCCCTGATCACACAATTGACTCACACTTAATAAATTGTGTTTCAAATCTTCTACATACAAAACATCGTCAGCTTTTGTCTCACCATCATCCATAACAATTGTACCTTTGCCTCTGATTTTTGCAGATGTATTACCAACAAATCTTACCTTACCTTCATTCGTACATTTGAGAGTGATAAACTTGCTCTTGTCTCCAATCATATGGCTAGAACAACCACTATCAATGTACCATATGTATTTTCCATTTTGTGCAATAGAGGCTGTTTGCACAATCAGTGATTCCACCAACACTTCTTTCTCCTTCCTCCGAACCTAGCTATCTCCTTAGCTTTTATCCTCTTTCTTAAACTTCTTGTTCTTCTGCTTAGAAAAGTCTGCCATTCCGCTTTTGCAAACTTTTGTAGTGCGAACAAAATTATTACATTTATAGCATACAACATTGTAACTTTTTGGAGGAGCAAAAGAATTCCTACTCCTAAATCTGAAATCATTTGTTGCAATCGTTTTACAGTTGATTGCCTCGTGTCCAAAATAATTGCAAGAAAAACAATAACCATGGAAGAAAGAATTATTAAATCTGTTCATATGTGTTTTTCTTGAGATAGGAGGCTTTCTGAAAGCGTTAGTCCTGACCTTTTATTTAGAATCCTTTATGCTGTTAGCTTTTGTCTTTTTCTGCTCTTTTTTTGTAGACATAGAACTTTGACTTACTTCATGACCAACTCCACCTTTGTCTTTAGATGATTTTTGTGAGCCAATAATTTTATCCAATGACACGAAACTTTTTTGATCTATCTTCTCATGATTCAACCGTGTTGAAGATTTGTCTATCTTTCTGAGTGATACAATTGTAGCTTCAAGTCCTTCACAATCTTCTTCTTTCACCTTAACAAGTTTTTCGATTTCTTCTTCTGTTTTCTTGGCTTCTTCAACCTGAACCTTCAAGTCAACAATCAATTTATTTGCTTCTTCAAGAGCTTGAGATGTCTTGGTTTTTGCTTCATTGTCTTCTTGTAGCAGCATCGTCAAGTTATGTTTTTTCTTTCTAAGTCTCTTGATTTTTAATTTAAAGCCCTTATTAGCTTCTGTTCAAGATCTACTTCTCCTTCATCACTTTGATCTTCATGTTCTTGATTTTCATCATGTACTTCATCCATGGCCATGAACAATATTTGTTCAACTAAGGATTCTTCATGTGTTTTATGAAGTTTTTCCCAAATCTCTTTAGCTATATAGCTGTGCATGACTTTCACAAGTTCTGTCTTTGACAAGCCACATACGATTGCCTTAATGACTTTGCATTGTTTTCAAAATCCTTCTTTCCATCAGCATCCGTTAGAGGAGTTGGGGGAATCGTATAACTAGTCTCCACAGTTCTCCAAACATCAAAACCAAGAGCCATTAGATAGGTACACATTCGACCACTCTAGAATGCATAGTTAGAGCCATCAAATAAAAGTGCTATATTTGTAGCAAGACCTTCAAGAGAACCCATGTGTGCAATCAGGATCTACCTCCAAGCTTGTAAGCTCTATTTCTGAAGGCACCTTGCTCTGATACCAATTGAAGAGGTCATAGGAAATATTGAGAGGGGGGGGGGGGGGGAANGGGGGGGGGTGAATCAGTATTTCAAAACTTTTAAATGCAAAAACCACATAAATCATAAAGAGAGCAATCATAAAAAAATGCTAACTTCAAATTTCTCGTGCAAAACCCTTTTGGGTAAAAAACTACGACATACAAAACTTTTATTAACAGATATGGGCACCAACCCAAATTACAAAAGTGAGCACTAACTCACAGAGAGCACCAACCCTCTTTGAAGCACCAACTCCGAACACTGAAGCACCAATTTCAGCCAGCTAAGGCACCGACCTCAATTTAGGCACCATCCCAAAAGCAAAACTCAATAATAGTTAACATAAGACACTGAACACTTCAAAAAACATTGTAAAAGTTACATGACCTCCATTAATCTGTCCTAGCAGCAGAGAATCATTCTTTAATAGCAGAAGAAAGTCAACCCCAAAGACAAGCTTATGTAGCTATGTAAAATGTCAACTCACGTGAAGCTCTGCAATACAGCCAAGTATATGGTTCTGAAAAACTACACTCAGCTAACTGCTATAAAGAAAATATACTCCATTATCATCAAACATTCTCTTCTCTGTGCATCGACTCCAACCAAACTCTACACACAAAATACAACATTCTTGACTCTTTAATACATCTTGTCTCTGTATATACCTTAAAATTAACACTGCTTCAAAATAACAGCCTTGACTCCTTCGTTTATCTTATACACCATACACTTCTTCAACTCTATGCCTTCCCTTTTAGACACAATAACCTCGCATACCATCCTCAAAAATAGACGTTTCAAGCTCCCAAAAGGAAAAACCACTCAACTCCAATTCATTACGAAAAACTACTTCACCCGTCACTTTCTCGACTCTATTATCTTTGCATAGTCATAGCAATGATAAGTATCGCTGCACACAAAAACTCCACCATCAGAGATATGTAATATATATTGAATATTGGTCACCTTCTTTACATGACAACCGCCATCATAACATCCGCCTATCAAAAGGAATGCATGATAGTCATCTACATAAAACACTGCCCGCTTTTTAAAACAGTTAACAACTTTGTTTCTTTTTCACACTAAAACTTCAACAGTGTATCATCCCAGCCAATACCCATACGACTTCAATACATACTCCAAAATCAGTTGGTTAGTATATGCAAATCTGCACTCCATTTAGTTGCATCGCATCCACACTGAAACTGCCCAGGCTCACAAAAAATAAAACACACCTTTAATGAAGGCTAAGTATTTTAACTCTACTCGCTTCCCTTATACTCTTCATTGCCAAGGTATGCCGGCGGGATCAAAGATTTGGATCTTCATCTCTAAGTGCAGGGGAGTGCTGAGAGAGGGCATGAGGTGGATCCTAGGAAAAGGTAATATGATTTGTTTCTGGGAAGACCTGTGGGTTGGAGAGAAACCTCTTTGTATGAACAAGTATTGTCATATCAAGGAACGCCTTAAAAACTATTTTGGGTGCAAGGTGGAGAACTATATAACTCAGGACAGGAAATGAAAAGTGTTGGAGGAGGCTTTTAATGATCAACCTCAGGTGAACCAGCTGGAGGAAGTTAGAATTCCCTACACCCAGGTTGAAGATAGAACCGTCTGGAGCCACAATGCGTCGGGGAAAATCTTGGTCAAGTTGGCCTATAGACTCATATCAAACAATGTTGTTGATGAGAAAGTGTGGAGAAAGGTTTGGAACCCTCAGCTGTTACCTAAAATTAATTTCTTTTGGTGGACTTCTATCCATGGGAAGATTCTCACTCTGGATAATTTACAAAAGAAAGGAATCTCTTTAACCAACTGGCATGTCTTGTGTAAGAGAAGTGTTGAAACCATAAGTCATCTTCTAATTCACTGCCCATTTGCTGCTGAGGTCTGGTCTAGAATCATGGATAGGTTTGGGCTGAATTGGGTGTTCCTGGAGAATTTGCAGCAGTTTATTCTAAATTGGATTCATCCTTCTAAGCACCTGCTTATTTGCCTTCTTTGGAACTTGATACCTCCCCCCGGTTGTTGGAATCTCTGAAAAGAAAGAAACAGTCAAATCTTTAGGGGCGTTGAATGTGCTGTTGATGGCGTGGTTAAGTTAACTGTCAAACTTCTGTGAGAAAATCTGGAAGTTTGTAAATGGAAGTTACCAACCTCCCCCATGTTAGTGAAGATTGTAAATTGGCTATGACATGGAAATTACCTAATGCTTTCTTTGTCTTTGATAATTCTAAGGTTTTGGCGAGGAAAAACACTCGTTGGAATCCCTCGGTTGAACCGTTCCTTAAGCTCAACTTTGACAGGGCGGTTTGCAATGGCTCTGCGACTGGCGGAGGAATAGTTGGAAACCATCATAGAGAGATGACCTTGGCTTATGCTGTCAATTTGAGTAAGGCTTCAAACAATGTTGCTGAGATGTCGACTTTATTTTGGGGAGTTAAACTAGCAGTCTCGGTTGGCATTAAGAGGATGATCATTGAGGGAGACTCGAAAATTGTGATTGAAATAGTTAAAGGAAACTATGAGGCCAATTGGATGATGTTAAATATTTTAGAAGATATACGGGCCCTCTTCCCGAGGCTCGATGGATTTGAATTACAACACATTTACAGAGAGGGCAATGCGGTGGTGGATGCTTTGGCAACCAAAGGGCTTACCAAAAATGGAGGCAGGTGTTGGAGAAATATGGTTTCACTTACGACGCATACTCAAGTCCTCATCGGGAGGGAACGTAATAATTCTCCCTAGCCATGTGGTACAACTTTAGAGATGCTTTTTGGCTGGGTTGGGCTGCTACAAGTTTAGCGAAAGACTACAAGAATTCAAATTTAAAAAGGAGAGATGTTAAAGGTATGAAGAATTAATTGTATGATAAGAAGGCTCATCATTATCAGAAAAGGTGGTCGTACGCCTAAGCTCAGGCTGGATGATCTCATAGGGATTTGCAAAGATTTCGGGGCAAGTGAAAAGACTGCTGACTTTAATGATATTAACAATTTCGAGGGTTGTAATCATTCTAAAAAGTGGGAATCTTTTTATATTATTAAAGAAGTTAATCATGGGAACGACACTCTCATGTACTCGAGATGGCATCCTATCATGTTTTTGAATGATGGTGTGGGTTTTTCCCTAATTTTAATTGGTAGAGTGGCTAAGAAGAATACAAACCAAAGTTTAGACTGGTTGGTGAGTTGGCTGAAGTGGTTTAAGGATTGCAGTTGTGGAACTAGAAATGGGATGTCTGTGAGTAACCAGGAGAAGGTGTAGGACTCAGATTTGAGCACTGAGATGAGGGGAGACATGGTTAGGGTGGAGCCTCCGAAATTTGAGGATGGGTTCCTCAAGGACCCGTGTGTTGTTATGTATCTCAAAGAAGGTGGTCTGTATCCTTACATGGAAGCCATGGAAGGATGCGATGAGAACATTTCCATGCAGTTGGTGGACACTTGGGATGGTCGCAAGGTCACCATCAACGACATCACTTTTGAAATTAATGAGATTATAGCTTAGGCCACGGGGCTTTCTCTGAAGGTAGGAAATGGAAAAAAGTGATGAAGTCTAAGGATGAAACCAGCCTGAAACATTTTTTCAAGAAAACGGAGAACCCTGTTCGTTTTCGTGGGGGTTTTAAACGTGAGGAACTGTCGGGTCCCTGGAATGAGGTATGCTTAATTATTATGAAATATTTGACCCTGGAAGGTAGATTTGGGGTTTACAATTATTATCATTTCCCGCTTTTGAATCATTTTTGGTATCATGAGGAAATCTCTATTCCGTTCTTCCTCCATTCCTTGGAGTCTTCTGTGTTCGATGTGAGAGACAAGAAAGAAACTGGAAAGAATTATTGTATTATGCACCAACGGCTTATTCTTCGCCTCTATAATTTTCACCGAGCTTTATGTCCCCCCAGATTCATTTCTATGCAGGAAACCACTGCTGGCCCAGCTAAAGACCCCACTGTGAAAGCTGTGAACCCTTCCCCCCCGACCTCCTCCTCGAAAACCCCCACACCTTTTGGGAAGAGAATAAAAAAATCTCTCTAGGGACCCACTAAAAATGTGGAGGAACAAATTAATATTGAGGATTCAGATGAGGAGGACAATGAAAGTCCGAGGAGGTCCCACTGAATCGCCTCAAACTCACGAATGAAACAGAAAGCGGTAGAGAGAGATATATCGAGGATGAGGAGGAAGATTCAGAACGTAGGGATGGTGGAGAGTTGAAGAAGGTGAAGATTGAAGGGAAAAGTAAGAGGGGTCATCCAAGGAATACCTGGGAGGAGGATAGTTCTGACACTGGAAATGGAAGAAGCAACTCGGCTATGGAAGGAGGAGATAAGAGTATGGACTTGACCCATGTGTTTGCCAGCTTTAAAATGAATTTTGTTGATCTCATGATGAAGAAAGCTACATGAATAAATATAGAAGGATCTCCGCTCACTGCGACTTCTCTGAGAAAATGGAGGAATGAGGCTAAAATGTCTGATGCTGAAGGGAATTTGAAGGGGAAGCGGGAGGACAAGGCTGAGGCCTCCGAGATTAAGGAGGATGATCCTACTTTGGAGTTGGGTTAAGGAGGAGATGCAGTCTCTGAATTGTAAGGTCAATGAACTTGATATGACGTTCACCACCGTGGCAGATTTCGCTGTGAAGTTCATGCACTCGGCAGCTACCACTTTGTACATGCTTCAACTGGATAACCTAAAGGGCTCGACAAAGAAGAAAGAAGGGAAACTCTTCCAATTCCTGGCTGATGACTGGTTTAAGTTGTTGGCGAAACCGGGGAATAGCCCCAATTGATTTTTTTTTTATTATGCTGTTAGACTTTGGTTCCCTGGTGATGGCCCCTAAGGGCCTAGTTAAAACTTGTTGGTTTTGTGCTATGTTTTATAGGATGGATACTATTTTTAGTAGTAGTAATAGTGGTTATTATTGGCTGGGTAAGGATAACAATAGTATTTGGAATATGCTTGTCTATTTCTGCTTTAAGACTACTGGTTATGATGGTAGGAGTTTAGATAGTTTGAATATGGGTTGGGTTAGAAGGGAGTTTTGGTTTTTGATATTAAAAAAGGGTATTGGCTGATTTTGTGCTGTTACTGGTAATGTGCTGTTAATGGCTGCACGTCTCGTGCTGGTTTTCTCTTTCCTGTAATGAGTCAGCCCCCTTGTTTTGGCTGCTTTTAATATAAAAAACACCCAACAACCATTACCGATCATCCATGGTTTCTTAAAAACGACAGACTGGTATGCATATTGTGTACCAATTAAAAACGATTGTTGCTTACAAAACATTTACGACACTTTTTTCCCTCAAGCGCACGACCACAACACGTTTTCCACTAAGCAATAATTCGTTTCAGTCAAAACTAAAATCCAAATCAAATTTCCTACACGTTGCTAACCACAAATAGCTATGTAGACAAAAGAAAATTCTTCAAACTTTCATAAAATGACGGTGTTACATGAGTCTGAAGACAACACATAAATAAGCTGCCCACTCGTACAAGATATTACAAATAGCTTGAATACGACCCTTGTACAAGAGATAGGAAGAATATATATTGAATATGTTCCAAGAAATAACTCCAAGTATAGATGGAATACATACTTTAAACAGGCCACAACATTTGCCAAACATTATCACACCAAAGAGTTAATTCGCTTCCAAGGAAGCCAATGTATTTAAACTCAAATAAATATAAATCAACCCTTTGAACATTCCCATGTTGACATATCATATGAGCTGAGTAAGCACAGACTAAGCAGCTGAAGAAGATACACAACCAGCTCAAGCAGCTCAAGCACATCAAGCACCTCAAGCAGCAAGCAACTTGCTAAACCAAATTTCTATTACTTTGAGTAATCCTCTAAGATTTATATGACCTCGATCATCAAACTTTGACATCATTGACAACATACTCAATATTTTGGACACCTCCTTGTCAGCAACCTCACTTGATCTATGTAAAATCTAGTCTTAAATCATAGGATCAAGGACACCTCCCTTTAGTTTCTCCCAAAAGTTTTTTTATTGAAGCTCGTTCCTCAAAATCGTAGTTCTTTCAATCCTATCTTGGCCCAAATTCATTTTGATGAACTTGAAAGTTGAACATATCCAATTCTTGGACTGAGAATGCATTTTTTAATCAGCAGCTAGAAACAATGCCCCCATATAGAGAATTTTGCACGCCACTTGCACGTGTCTGCATTTCTACCTTAGGCATTATTTGTCCCTCATAAAGCCTGTGAGAAAGTGTAGAGAAAAATCAATGAGCACTAGGAACAAAGCAACCTAAATTCTATTGCACACACAAAGCCCTACCACAAACTCAACATAGCATGGAAAGGAAAGAGCCTTACAATGACAATGAGAATTTAAACTAGTAACATTCCATGTAGCTCCATCATAGTGAGGAGAAGAGGGAATTTACCATTTTGTGAATTAAATATTGAGTAAAACCTTTTATCTCACCCTAAAAAACTCCAACAAATAGTCCAAATAAATAAGAACTAAATCAGGTCTTTGGAATTCCACTAGAAAGAATAGAAGGTGTGGGGACTATCTTTTTGAAGGGTTGAAGTCTAATCCTTAACAATGATGGAGAAGCGGCTATGCCATGAGTACAGAGAATAACAATGCCTATTTATAGTGGGGTCACCCTCGATTTCATGGATGGAATTTCAATGATCAAGAGAGGTTTGAAATATGAAGATTTTAAAGGATTCAATGTCATTATTGCTGATGGATTCTCAATTTTATGAACTAAAATAATTTCACAACTTGGCATAGCTACGGGAGACAATAAGGTATGTGATGGTTTCTTTGTTGTGGGTTTAGAAGAGATTGAAATGGTTTTGGGTGTACAATGGATGCACTGACTTGGTGAGTTTTTGCAGAATTATTAATCCATGGAGCTCAAGTTTAAATTTCAAAGGAGAGACGCGATGCTTAGAAATGGTTTTGGGTGTACAATGGATGCACTGACTTGGTGAGTTTTTGCAGAATTATTAATCCGTGGAGCTCAAGTTTAAATTTCAAAGGAGAGATGCGATGCTTAGGGGAATATCTAGCTAGTGCTAGAGGTGGTAACAACTAAAAGGATAGAAGAGACATTGTTCAAAGGACAAGTTGCTTGAGAAGCAAGCTGTTTGATCGCGCTTACAAATTTATCATGGGTAAAAGTGCTGCACTTATCATGTTGATATTCAATATATTTTGAACAAGTATCATAAGTATCAAATGTTGTTTAGTAATTTGCTTCCAAGACTACCACCTGATAGATTATTTCAGTATATTATAGTGCAGAAACTAGGCTCTAAGCGTATCATGACCATTCTTTACCACCACTCAAGAATGTACAAAGAAGAGATAGAAAAGTCATCAAGAGATTTTAGAGATGGGTCAAATCAGGCCCATTTGCCTCGTCCGTGTTTCTTGCAAAGAAAAAGAATCGCTCCATGCAGATGTGTATTTATGAACCTTTGAACAAGAGGCCAATAAAAAATATGTTGTTGCATTCTGTTTTTATGTCCATAAAAGAATTGCATCATGCAGATGTTACATTCTGTGGGCTATCTAGGGTGCTGAAACTTTCATGTGGTCTCACTAGTGGAATTTACACGTCTATTGGTATTTGAACCATGATTGTTTGGGTAACAAGTGTTATAAGTTCATACTAAGGCATAGCTTGGAGATATATTATACCTAAGACTTGACATTTATTAGAGTTTGTTTTTAACTTTGAGCTCCTTATACCTTTGCTTTATTCCCAACAATGGTCATGTAGCTTCCATACCTTTCTTGGGAAAAGCCTTGATTAAGCATTGAGTATGCATTTATATTTCAGGAACTAAATGTATGTAAACAATTGGTGTATGTTTTAGTGCACATTAATTTTTTTTAATGACTGATATATTTTTTTAATCTTGTTAATTTCTTCAAATAAAAACAAATCTTTCATTTTCCAAAGCTCAAACAATAGCTGTTTACCTGTATGTGTAGAGTGAATGCAATTGATCCAGCATTACGAAGGGCGGGACGTTTTGATGCTGAAATTGAAATCAGTGCACCTAATGAGGAGCAGCGTTTTCAGATTCTTCAGGTGAAGCTATATTTTTTGCCTACTTTTGTGATGTTTAATGCCTTTTCCAATTTTGTGTAATGTCCCTTACCATAATTTTAATGGAAAAGAACAAAATTGCAATATAAACTGAAGAAACACACATGCCTGTACTAAGGGGGAGGGGGGTTGCACAGAGAGGTTGGTGAATCAGTACAAGTCTGTTTTTACCTTTTTTATTCAATATCATAAGTATATTAATTGCACAATATCAATAACATAGGATGTAACAATTACGCAACACAGAAATGCACACAGATAAAAGAGATATTTTTTTAAGTGGAAACCTTTACAAGAGAAAACTATGGAAAAATATTTCTCATATGAAACTTTCTTAGAAATTTTGTAGGCACCAACCACAAGGGACACCAATCCCCTCTTGATGGTTTGCAGGCACCAACCCACAGGAGACACCGCTGAGCAACATCAACTCAGTAAGAGACACAAATCTCCTTTAATGAGAAGCACCAACCTCCCAGTCTCTTCAATTAGGAGGCACCAAAATCCAAATGAATAGAATAACGATTATTTGACACTCCTTGGATAAGCACTAAATTTATTTTACAAATCTTCTTATGACTTGATAAAAAATCTGCCTTAATAACTACTCACAAATTTACAATATTTCTTAAGTCTGCAATAAGGTCTTTAATGTTTCTGCACATAAATCTGAATTATGATCTTCAATATTCCTGCTCATATGATTGCCATGATCTTGCCTTTAGATCTGCTACAAACATGAATTAGATCTGCTCCAAAATTTTGGACTTTACTCATTTAGATCTGCTCTAAAAATAGGAATGATATTTGTTAAATTCTTGCCTTCAACTACTCTCCACAAATTCTTATATCTTCTCAAAATGGGCGTGACCTGATTGGAAAGACATGTCTACTTGCAAATGAGGCAACCTTTGAAATATATGTACTTTTTCATGCATCAGTCTGTTTTTACTTTTTAAAACTCAATACCGCAAGCAAATCAATTGCACAATATCAATAATGAAGTATGCAACAATTATGTAACACGAAAATCCACATGCATTAGAGAGACACTTTTACGCGGAAACCTTTATGGGAGAAAACCATGGAAAACAATTGCTCATATGAAACTTTCTTAGAAATTTTATAGGCACCAACCCACAAGAGACCAATATCCTCTTGATGATTTGTAGGCACCAACCCATTGGAGACACTACTAAGGATCAACTTAATAAGAGACACCAATATCCTCTAAATTGTTAATATTTTTCAGATTTTAACAAGGAATATTCAAACTATAGAGATCTATCAAAACTAAGCACATGATATGATATAAGTAAACACAAGGGAGGAGGGAACGTACCCGGAAATCAGACTTTGACTATGCCTTCAAGATGCAAATGATCTGCACTTTGATCTGTCCTTGGATCAGCTAGTCAATGCCTTATATCTGCCCTTAAGGCTGATATAACTAGTTCCAAATTCTCACCAATTCCTGGAATACTTTGCTCAAGTATAGACAGATGTAAGTATCACTGCCTTGTGTATCTTCGCTGCTCTAAATTCGCTTTCCTTGATAAGATGCCGATATTATATATCATATTCGCAAGTCTTAGAGTTGGCCAAATTTGATAGCCAAGGTTCTATGTATTTCACATTACAAGCTCAGATCCAATTATCGCTGATCCATGCGCTTCAATATCAGATAAAATATCTGATGCAATTCGCACTTGATGTTTACCAATCACAGCCCTTCATACATGTCGAATATGCATTCCTTAAGTATTTCGCACTTCTTGGAATGGAGAAGTAAGTCGCAGGTTTGAGACTCTTGAGGGAGAAG
>MU223137.1:3541866-3558514 GCA_018584345.1 Thuja plicata | reverse complement strand
GGAAAGTACCTGGAAATCAGACTTTGACTATGCCTTCAAGATGCAAATGATCTGCACTTTGATCTGTCCTTGGATCAGCTAGTCAATGCCTTAGATCTGCCCTTAAGGCTGATATAACTAGTTCCAAGTTCTCACCAATTCCTGGAGTACTTTGCTCAAGTATAGACAGATGTAAGTATCACTGCCTTGTGTATCTTCGCTGCTCTAAATTCGCTTTCCTTGATAAGATGCCGATATTATATATCAGATTCGCAAGTCTTAGAGCTGGCCAAATTTGATAACCAAGGTTCTATGTATTTCACATTACAAGCTCAGATCTAATTATCGCTGATCCATGCGCTTCAATATCAGATAAAATATCTGATGCAATTCGCACTTGATGTTTACCAATCGCAGCCCTTCATACATGTCGAATATGCATTCCTTAAGTATTTCACACTTCTTGGAATGGAGAAGCAATTCGCAGGTTGGAGACTCTTGAGGGGCACACGTTATGTTTTTGGTATGTCTCTCCTCAAGACTCTATCCATATATATATGAGAATGAAAACACTCCACAAGGGGCCAACTTGGACTAAAATACATTTCCTCCAAGAGGCCAACTTGGGCCCTTAAACTTTGTTTATTTAATTTCATTCTAATAATTTGTAGATTAAATCGATCTACGTGATAAACAATAAATAATAAATATCTCTAATATTTATTATTATTATTTATGCATATCGATTTATTATAATAATAAATATATCTAAATATTTATTATTATTATCCAAGGTAGAGATATTTTCCGTAAAGGCCATAATATCAACATAAGTGAGAGGCACCAACCTCCAAATGTATAGAATGATGATTATTCAACACTCCTCCTTGGATTAGCACTAAATTTATTTTACAAATCTTCTCACGACTTCATAAAACATATGCCTTATAATTACTCATAAATACACAAAGCTTGATTCCACACAAAATGTAATTAGAATATGAGGATATTACAAAAGGCTTATATTTTTTATTCACAATCTCATGTAACAGTTCACAGTTGAGGTGGGATGGTCAAAAATTCTTGTGGCAGCAACTGTTGGGTCTGTATGGCTGACAGATTACCCATCTCTTCAAGGTGCGTGGTAATCTGAGTAACGGAATTTTTACAGGCTTCCAGTTGATGTGAACTAACATTTGGCAGGTCCCTGTTAATTTAGGCAAACAATTTTTTGTGAGAACAAGCTAGAAGCCAATTGAACCTACTTGCTGACTTCTCCAGACATTTGAATATGACCTTTTGGCAGGTGCACTTTCAAGTAAACAAATATGAGTTGTGAAATTGTTTGTTTTATGTCTTGTATGACATGTCAGCTCAACGTATGCTTATTGTGGTTTCTCTGGGGTTGATCAAATGTCTGATCTGAATTGAAATATTAATCTTCCTCTCCAGCATTGCAACTGCAAATAACTAAATGTGCTTGTCATAATCTAATAAAGTTGATGCACTCGCTTATAGATGATTCAGTTTATGAACAGAATAAGATATGTGTGTTATGGCCATCATTTGCCCTTTTTGTTTTTGTGGTAATGCACAGTTTTGACCAAAGCAACTTCTTGTGTTGTGTATTCTAATCTTAATTTGGAATTAAAATTATCTTGTGTGCACTACTATATTAAGAATTGAGGTTTCCTTAGTTCTTAAGACAGTGCTGATAAATGAAATTTGTTTGAATATTGAGTAATGCAAAGAAGGAACTCTAGGTTTATGTTGACTATCTATGAATAGTTACCCTTTGTGATTGAGTAATCTTTATTTCAATTTACCTATTCATTTGCTTAGTTTTTCATGGAAGAAAACTGAGATGCAGTAGTTACATTATGTTTGGTACTTATGTCACAGCTACATGCAAGGAATCTCCCTCTAGATAAAAATGTCAACCTTGATGCTATAGCTTCATCTTGTAATGGTTACGTCGGTGCTGATTTGGAAGCTTTATGTCGTGAGGCTGCAATGGCTGCACTTCGAAAGTTTTCAGTTAGTGGAGAAGGGGATTTGCCATGTATAACAATGGAAGACTGGGAGATTGCAAAGTCGAAGGTCGGTCCAAGCATAGTTCGAGGTGTTGTTGCTGAAGTGCCAAAGGTCTTATGGGAGGACATTGGAGGATTGCATGATGTTAAGGTTAGTTTTTGAGGTCATTTTTTGGCATGTAGTAGGTTATATGCAGCCATCTTTCTGAGCTATGCAATTTGTGTTCTTAATATCTGACATCTGTGACAAACAGAAGAAGCTTCGGCAAGCTGTGGAGTGGCCTATTAAACATGCAGCTGCATTTGCAAGACTAGGGCTCCCTCCTCCTCGTGGAGTTCTTTTACACGGTCCTCCAGGTTGCTCTAAGACATCTCTGGTTAAGGCTGCTGCCCATGCTGCTCAAGCCAATCTTTTCTCATTGAGGTTTGTTGACCTGACTTGTGAAGTATATCTTCATTATTCTCATCTTAATAGCAGTTATGATTGCAAGAAAGGGAAATTTTTTAATTCAATTTTCTTTCGTCTTTCCATAAAAAAGGAAAATGCTCTCTTCCTCACATTGTTGAAATTTATCTGTATGTTTTGTAATTACTTCTTGCCTTTTCCCTTATCATCCTTGATAAATTAAAATTATGTCTCAGTATGTATTTCTTCCATGTTGAAGTACTTTTGAATCAATTATATCAGCTAACTTCTTCCATCAGACGGCCAGTGAAAGTTGACTGAGATTGATCAATTCAGCAGGATTTCTCTCACATTGCACCGCCAGTAAAAGTTGTCCAAGATTGAAACTTTTGCCAGGAAGAAAACCTATAGGGGCCAACTTCTATGAAAGTTATGTGGTGGGTGGTTGTGATTGGGAAGCATATGTGACTTTGGGGATAGTAACACAAATAAAATTGGTATCATGTAATGCAAACTGATGACAGCTGCATTATGCATCATGTAGTTACATTTTGTCCTAGCATCTTATATGCATGAGAAGGCTGATTTTGATAATTTGAATAAGTGCATATGTGAAGCTCTAGATGATAAGCAGCACTGAAATATTAGTCCGGGAAGGTTGTGGAAAACTAAAAATTTATAATATGTCAGATGATGCATTTTTGTGCCTGTAATGAACCTCCTTGCTTCCTCTCTTCACCTTTATGGGTTATCCTTGTTAAGATTTGATGGGGGAAGAGTCATAGTTAAGTCATATTCACAAACCCCTAATGAGATGCTTACACAAGTGTGTCAACATTTGTGTGGGTAGGGACTGCATTGAGTCAATGGATTCATTCACTATGCTGACAGCGATTAGGTCAAAGCTGCGTGTCATTGTAAACAGCCATGTATACAATAGGAATATGTTTTTTGTCATGATAAATAAGCATAGTTACACCACCATCGGGGACGGGGGGACAACGGAACAGGGGGACGGGTTTCCGGGACGTGGGGACAGAGGGCCTCAATTTGGGGACGATGACGGGGTGGGGTGGGGTGTATATACTATATACTATACGTATGGTACTTAAAATGCTAGTTATGAAAAGACGTATAAGGCTATTAAGAAGTAACATAGCAAAATTACAAGTGCCAAATACTAAATAGTAAATACTTGAACATTGAACAATGAAGATTGAAGTTTCGAATATCGAATTACTAATTAAAAATTAGAATAATCAATACTAAATAAATTTTTAAATTGTCGAATCGACAAATGGGAGATATCTATTATATCAAAAACATCATAAAGATGATTACAATGAGTAGCATGATATCAAAACAAGTACAAAATGTCAAAATGTAGTGAAGAGAGGTCTCTAGGTCGGGTCTCAAGGGAAACTCATCACTAGAACTACTGGACTCCTCAAGGTCAAGATCTGCCAAAGGAACACCAACCAACCCTACATTTGAAGCTGCTGCATCCTCATCCTCATTAATTTGTGAGGGCTGCTCTGGCTCTACATCCCATCGGCTGTTGGGTTCTCCTTGTACACACGTGTCTCGCAGTCAGTGATACACAAGGCACTATGAACAACCACTAGCTTGTTTGCTTGCCTAGAGGTAAGTCTGTTCCTCTTAAGAGAGTGGATGAAGCAATAAGTAGAACAGTTCCTCTTAGAAGATGAAGAACTAGAAACCTGAGATAACAAATGAATGGCTAGTGTGGTAGTCGCTGATTTCGGTCCATGTCAAGTCCACCACAAATCGGGTCCTACTGTGCTATAGTTCTTATATCCGCCTTTGCCGCAACCTTATAACCCCGAAGAATAGCAAATTTCGTCCACTTAGTGCGAATCTGGCCAGCTGTTTCAGCATCATACATCCTATCAATGCACTTGAAGAATCCTTCCTTCACCTCAGCATCCTGAATTGGTGTAACTCTACCAGGCCTAGGCATGTACCATTTTGGATTCAAAGCATAAGCAACCATGTGCAAGGGAGTGTTCAGGCTGTCCCATCTGCACTGAATAATAGGTTGAATGTGCTCATTGTAGAATGCTAAAGTGGGGTCCTTCTCTCGCACATATGACCTCATCTAGTCAAGCATAGAATCAATGCACTCATACACCTCTCCAAGGGTAGGTGCATCCCCATCCTCATATCTGATGACTTGGAAGAATGGAGTGATGATAAAGACTATGTATTTTGCATCACTACAAAATGCATCACTCTCCACTCTCCTGCACTCTTGTGATGTCCCCTTCTAGCTAGATACTCTAGTCTAGCTATGGTTTAGCCTATTATTGGACCCTCGTAAGCTATTTCAGATTGATAGGGGGTCAGATTGGACACATGAGGTTTGGGTTGTTCAACGTTTTTGGTTTTCTCAGAGTTCAGTGGTGTGTTTGGGCTTAGAGAGTTTGATTTAGGCTTCATTTGAGTGATTCTTGCTATTTTTAGCATGTCTTTTCAGGCACATGGGAAATGATTTCTTGGACTCCAGTTTCAAATGGTTTGGCCATATTCTCAATATTGAGAGTTATGATTATTTCAGTGAATTCCAACATGTTTAATAATTAATGATTAAATATAAAGTTAAATTGACTTTATATTTAAATCACTTAAGTGATGGGTTTATAACACATCGAATGGGGCCAATGGAGAATTTTATTTTGGAGGAGAATTATTAAAAGCTTTCCCTAAGTCTAATTCAATTAAATGTTATTTCATTAGAAGAAAATCGCAGCCTTGAAGAGGAATTTTAATTAGGGATTTTGGAGGCCTATATTTGCTTGGGAAATGAAGAATGAGCCATCCATTTTTATTGCCATCATTCTGAAAACAGGTTTTTGTGCTCTGAGAAGGGTTTCAACCATTACAATCGAAGAACGTAGTTTCTTCTATGAGTCTCCATTTGAGCTGGTGAAATATCCAGCGAATTTGGTGTCCAAAGAGTTTCATACAGGAACTTTGATTTGTGCTTCAGCAGTTGTGAGGAAGATTCAGAAATTTATAAGGGTTCCATTGTAGACCAGAATATTTAATAGATTAATCATTTTCTTATAAAAGTTGTATCTGCTGCTACAGTACGGTCATGAACAGTACCATGGTGAATAGTAAAATGGTACAGTGCTGTCGTGAATAGTGAAATGCTACAATTCTAGTTGAAGGCAAGGCAAAAATCAAATAAAAATCAGGTTCCATGTGGTTGTCGCCATTGTTTCTTTTATTACGAAAATAATGTAACTTCCCATCTTCTTGATAAATAGAGATTCATTGCAGCAGTAGTTCAGTTGTTTTAGAATTTCCAGATTATTGTAATTAGTTGCAGTTTTATGTTATTTGCTTCCTATGTCAATAAACCCTCAAAACACAAAAAAAGCAATATATCTATTCAGAACACCAAAACAAATTCAGACAGTGCATCCAGCAGCAGAACAGTATAGAAGTAGAGAATCAGTTGGGTTCTTACATTGGTATCAGAGCTAAATCCTTCCATCCTGAGGGTTTAGTTATTACATGCAGCCAGAGGAGGTTGGTTCACACAGGTATTATACACGCAGGAGAGCCTTGCTTGAAGGCGAACATGTTTTAGAACCACATCCGGTCACCATGGGTGACAGGCGTGAGGGTAGCCCACCCAAGGTTAACAGGGAGGACAATGCTCAGGAAACGAGAGAGTTTTTCAGAACTATGGCAATTGGGCAGCAACAGATGGTCCAGGCCTTACAGGCACTAACTACCATGATGGAGCGGATGAATCCACCGGATAGGCAAAATAAAGATCAGGAGGATAACAGGAGTGAGGTTGGTTCTCCTCGAGGACCTAGGACACACTCTAGGACGACTGATAGGCGTACACGTCCTACTTTTGTGAGGGAGGATCTGACACCAGAGCCTGAAGAAGAAGCAAGTGATTTGATGTTTCCCAGATGTTCTAATGGCTGCAAATGATGAGTGGGAGATGCTAGCTCCACAGGTTAGGGAGCATCTCACCTTTGAGCAATTTGTCAATTAGAGGAGAGAGCATTACAGGGAAGCGAGACAGGATAGGAGACCTCGTGGCCAGAACAATGAGTTAAAGCGCGCTACAGGCAAGCTTTCTTTGACTACTTTTGATGGTAGTAGTAGGATGACAACGCAGGCTTGGATTCACAAGCTTGACACTTTCCTGGCACTGAGACCCATGACAGAAGTGGAGGCAATAAAATATGCCACACTACATATAGAGGGAGCTGCACATGATTGGTGGTACCATGGGTTGGTTACCCTTCAGCATAACCAGGTGACTTCATATTAGGACTTTGTGGACAGGTTGGTAGAGAGATTTGACAAGAGGGATCTAGAAGTCTACTTCAGGGAGTTGGCACAGTTGAGACAGACAAGCGGATTGGAGTATTTGATTAGTGACTTTCAAAGGCTATCTGTTATGGTGCCATATATCTCAAATAAGAGATTGGTTGTTTTGTTCACTGAGGGATTATCCGAACCACTGAAGGGTTGGGTAAAAGCCTTTGATCCATTTCATTTGCAAGAAGCAATTAAGAAGGCTAGAAGTATGGAACAAGCAGCCCCAGTAAATAAATTTCAGTCAAAGGGTGCATCATCTAGCGAAGACAACAAACCATTCTTCAAGAAACCTGAGAGGAATGAAACAAAAGCTAAAAATAAGGACAAATCATTCGCCCCTTGGATAGAGAGACATTGAATGATTTAAGGAAGAAAAAACTTTGTTTTTATTGCAAAGGACCCTATGACATGAACCACGACTGTCCTTTGAGACCAAAGGGGAAAGCAAACAGGGTTATGTGGGCTTACTATGAGGATTCTGATTCTGAAAATTCGGACCAACAAACTGAAAATGAGGAATCCAGTGAAGAAAAGGAAGGTTTAGATGATAAAAAGCTCAAGCAAATGTCTACCTATGAAGAGAAGGTTGAAGGTAGGCTTAAGGAGGTCCGTCTCACTAGTGTGCAACAGTTTGGATCGTTTCGGATGAGAGGAGTGTTGGCTGGACAACGAGTTATCACATTGCTAGATATAGGTGCCACACACAATTTCATTGATTCCAGGTTGGTTGAGAGATGTGGGATCCAAACTAAGCAATTTGAGGGTTTGAGAGTGAGGGTAGCGGATGGCTATGTTCTCAAATGTGATAGAAAGATTACAGGTTTGCCATTGAAAATTAATAACTTTGAATTCAAGGCTAAATTCTGTGGTTAACATGGGTGACATAGATTTAGTTCTTGGCATGACTTGGCTAAATGATATTGGACAGTTCACTCTCAATTTGAGAGAAATGGTGATGAAATTTCAGATTGATGGTAAAACTCACATTCTTACGGCCATCTGAGACAATGAGTTTAGGATGATGCCTTGCAGGCGCATGGAGAGCTTGTTGCGTCATAACAAGGTTGAGTGGGCAGCCCGTTGCACATTGATGCCATCACAGGGACAACAAGCATCCAAATACCATCCGGACATACAGGAATTGAGAATCAAGCACTACAAGGTTTTCAGTGACATACCACCAGGTAGACCTCCAGTTAGAGGTATTGAGCATATTATTGAGTTAGAGGAGGGTGCTAAACCCATCATGATCACACCCTACACGCATCCAAAGAGATTGAAGGATGAGATTGAGAAAACCGTCAAGGAACTACTTGCTATGGGGCACATTAGACCAAGTAAGTCTCCTTTTACTTCTTCTGTGGTTTTGGTGAAGAAGGATGGTACTCTTAGGATGTGCATAGATTACAGGGTCCTGAACAGGAAGACTATAAAAAACAGGTACCCCATCCCACAGATTGATGAGTTATTAGATGAGCTACATGGAGCATGTTTCTTCTCCAAAATCGATTTGAGATCAGACTATCATCAGATCCGAGTTAGAGAGCAGATTATAGAGAAGATGACATTTACGTGTCATTGTGGCCATTTTGAGTTTGTAGTTATGCCATTTGAGCTAACTAATGCTCCAGCTATTTTTTAGTCCACGATGAACATGGTCTTTCAGCCTCAGTTGAGGAAATTTGTGTTAGTCTTCTTTGATGACATCCTGGTGTATAGTAGGACATGGGATGAGCATGTGTGACACTTAGACACCGTGTTGAGCATTTTGAGCAGGGATTCCTTGTATGCAAAGGAGTCCAAATGTGATTTGGGATTATCAGAGTTATTATATCTGGGTCACATTATCAGTGCACAGGGAGTACGCATGGATCCTGAAAAGATTCGTGCTATTGTTGAGTGGCCTAGTCCAGTAAACCTGACACAGTTGAGAGGATTTTTGGGGTTGTGTGGGTTCTACAGGAGGTTTGTTAGTGGATATTCCAGGCATGCAACACTCTTGACGGATTTGAGAAAGGGGGCTTTCTTGTGGACTCCTGAGGCACAGGAGTGTTTTGATAAATTCAAGGAGTGGATGACTTCTTGTCCAGTGCTAGCACTACCAGATTTCAGTAAGCCATTTGAGCTTCATTTTGACGCATCTGGTGAGGGCGTTGGAGCGGTGCTTATGCAGGATAAGCACCCGATTGTGTATGAGAGTAGGAAGCTCAGGGGACCTGAGAGGGGCTTCAACATTTATGATAAGGAAATGTTGGCCATAATGCATGCTTTGGCCAAATTCAGGCAATACTTAGTGGGCAGCAAATTCATCATAAAATTAGACTACAATAGCCTGAAACATTTCTTGGGGCAGTGAGATCTTAATGACAGGCAGCAGAAATGGGTAAGTAAATTACAGGCATATGACTTTGATATTACCTATTTCAAGGGGACACAAAATGTAGTAGCAGATGTTTTGTTACAAAGACCCCACTTGAGCTTGATGACAGATATATCAGAGGACTGGAGACATTTGATCCTTGCAGAGTATGCAAAGGATACATGGGCATCATGATTCGTAGATGGATCAGTTCAGGATAGTGATTTCACCCTTGTGAATGAGCTCATCATTTACCAAGGGCGCATTTATTTGGTGCCAGGGTCAGAGGTGAGGAGGATGGTGTTGAGAGTTTATCATGACTCACCTATGGCAGGACAACCAAGTTTTTATAAAACCTACCTGCAGATTCGTGAGCGTTTTTCTTGGAAAGGGCTCAAAGCTGAGGTGTTACAGTATGTTCGAGAGTGTCCTACTTGCCAGTAGAATAAATAGGAGCACTCTTATATAGTCGGTTTACTTCAGCCACTTCCAATTCTCGACATTAAGTGGGAGTGTTTGTCCATGGACTTCATCACAGCACTACCGAGAGCCCAGGGTAGGGACTGTATATATGTTGTTGATCGGCTTACGAAGTTTTCCCACTTCTTCCCGATCACTGCTACATACACTGCTATGCAGGTGGCAGATTTATTCTTCAGAGAGGTATTCAGGTTGCATGGCTTACCTCAGAGCGTTGTCAGCGAAAGGGACAACAGGTTTATGAGTCACTTCTGACAAGAGTTGTTCAGATTGTGCGGGACAGAGCTCACTCCGAGTACTAGCTACCACCCCCAAATAGATGGTTAGACAGAGATAGTGAACAAATGGGTAGAAGGATACCTCAGGAATTACATAGCAGGGCAGCAAAAGGCCTGGGTTAGTGGATATATCTATGTGAGTATTGTTATAATTCCACTTATCACATGTCTATCTAGATGTCACCATTCATGGCATTATATGGATATGAGGCACCCAGTTTCATGGATTTGTTGCTATCAGATAGTAGAGTGCCTAGTGCTGGAGACTTATTACAGGAGAACCAAGACATTGTAAAGGCTCTTAAGGAGAATATCACTAAGGCACAAAATCAATTGAAGCAGTATGCTGATCAGAAGAGGACTGAGCGGACTTTTGAGGTAGGTGATATGGTATATTTGATGCTGTAGCCTTACTGCCAGTCCACTCTCAAAAAGAGTGGTGCCGAGAAACTTAAGCCATGTTATTATGGGCCTTTCAGGGTGATCAAGAGAGTTGGAGAGGTGGCTTATGTGTTAGATTTGCCGGTAGATAGCAAAGTGCATAATGTTTTTCATGTATCACGTCTGAAGCAGGCATTAGGACATCAGATTGTTCCTTCCACAGTGCTTCCTCCCTTGGATGATGAGGGAAAGTTGGTGTTAGTACCTGAGGCTATCATTGAGTATAGGGAAAGGAATTTGAGATGGTGCACTGTCAGAGAGTATTTGGTCAAATGGAAGGACACGCCGGTTGAGGATGCTACTTGGGAGAGAGAGGAGATTTTACAACATCCAAAGTTGAGATTGCTTGAAGACAAGCGATTTTGGTTGGGGCGGACTGTGATGTCCCCTTCTAGCTAGATACTTTAGTCTAGTTGTGGTTTAGCCTATTATTGGACCCTCATAGGCTATTAATGTGTGATGTCCCCTTTTCAAATAAGGATTTAATACATAATAATATTAACATATTATAATAATACAAATAAAGTCGATATATGAATAAACAAGTTTTAATTAAAGATTTAAACTTATTATTAAGAAACAAGCACGATATAAGAAACCATCACTAATCATTATCAATATTCTAAAGATCATACACGATGAAGTAAATGATAGATATAAGAGTAAAACAACTATCAAATATTAACCAATCAGGTATCAATGAAACATTGCTTAATATCGTCTGGAAGGATCTTCCGAGTGAAGACGCCACTTGGGAAAAGAAGGAAACCCTTAAATTGCTTAAGGACAAGCAAATTCAAGACAGGGGAACTATGATGTCCCTCGACTGATACATGTACTCTAAATCCTTTACCATTAAAGTCTAGTTCTTCAAATTATTATATCTATTACATTTAGGTAATTAATCGAATAATAAATCATATTGTGATTGCCAAATTAATAATGATTAAATATCATTATATTTAAATAAAATGGATATTATATATATATATATATATATATATTATAAATAATATTAATAACATTAATTTATTTAATTACAGATAAAAATTATGAAAAATAACTATAGTAATACATATATTATAATATATATATAATCTGAAAGAAGTCGAAAGTTTAAAACATCTAAGGTCGCCACCTTAGAAGGGACGACTGGGATCGCAACCTTACGGCTGCGACCAATTACACCCCCCTAAGGGGAGCAACCGATGGGAGGGGACGTGCCTCCCCCTCCACATCACTCATATATATATACAACAGACAAAAGTAACACGGGAAAAGGGAAAAAGAGGGACGAGCGTATAAATATTACACAAATAAGGATTAAAAGAAAAGACAGCGTAAGAACCTAAAAGAAACAATGATTAAGGAATAGTCCACAGAATGGGTGGTAAGATTCAGTATTGACTCTTCATTAATATATATTATATATAAGATTCATTATAATTACAGGTATTTCGTAAATTTGTATCATTCGTATAATTATTTATACATATATATGTATATTATATATATACATACATATACAATTTGGAATATATTGACATTCTTATGTGAATTCATGAATATATATATATATATATATACATACATACATATACAATTTGGAATATATTGACATTCTTATGTGAATTCATGAATTAATACATTCTTGTATAATTATGAGTTAACTTAAAGTGATTTTATAATCAATGCTAACGTTGTACATTTATATATGCTCCTAATAACAATTCTGAATACCATATAGAATGAATGCTAAATTCATTAGAGATGGGATTCTGGAAATAATGATTCCGAATACCATATAGAATGAATGTTAAAATTCATTAGAGATGGGATTCCGGAGTTGATGATATTGGATACCATAGAGAATGAATAAATATGATATTCGTTAGAGATGGGATTCCGATATCTGTAGGGAGGCTAGAAAGTGACCTATTATACATACATTATAATTTATATATATGGGATTGTATGTAGCAGTATTCTTTACTTTCTTATATATGCATCAATCCATTTTCAAATATTTCTGACATAGATAAGATCTTGAGGGAAAGCGAGGCATTAATTGCAGACAAAGAAAATAACTTTGATCCTTAAAAGGGATTTGCTTCTGATCATATGAAGGAAGTAGTGAAAATTAATGATAAAATCAGATTTTTAGAAGAAGGAAGAGGATGTTAGGGAGGTTTTCTGACTTGAGGAGTCTTATAGCTCCTAAGCTATCCATTCTGCGGAAAAGTCTTGAGGAAGCTGAGAAGACAAGTAAAGCGCCATCCCCACCTAATAGTTCATGTTGAGGAATCAACTTATGTAATCTTTGGGAAGATTTGGACCTTGGATAGTCTTAGGAAGACATGGAACGAAGATTTGGTAGCCTTGAAGGACAATTTCTCAGATATATTCAAATTTTTGTAAGTATGCGAATAGTATAGAAGTTTTGGTAGATAAGTTGTCTTTTTGACCCTACCTTTACTATTGATGTCAAAGGAGAGATATAGTGAAAAATTCATATACACCTAAGAGAGGAGAGATGTATACTTTAGAGGGAGTACATTTTTTGGGAGAGTTTTTAAGACTTGGCATTTTGACTAGACACTTTGTCATTTTTCACTTAGTGTTGCCATCAATGCCAAAGGGGGAGATTGTTGGAAAGAGACATCTAATAATGCACGATATGTTGTCATTGATGGAAACTATATACTTTACTCTTGGTTACCTATCATATATTTTGTCAACCGACTGTTTTGGTGATCAAAAGAAACTAAGTATGAGGAACAGTGTCGGATACAGGTTCAGAGATCGAGTCAGTACAGACATAGGTTAATGTACTAGATGATGCGATGGTAAAGATGGTAAGTGGACATCATGATATGTCTAATCCGATGATCACATATTTTTGTGATACAATATGGAGATATGATACTTTGTGTATCAGGCAGACATAGAATTATCTTATGCAGGGGTTAGTAGTACATTGGATCGATCAGAAATCTGAACAGATTTATGATATGATCATTTTGATGATTTTCAATGTAAGGGTTGACTATGGAGGATAATATTTTTGAATAACAAGTTATTATATGTTGATTTAGTCAAGGTATAATGAAATCTTCTACACGTTTCATTATATGTTTTTTGGGCCGACTGAGTTAATATTTTGGAGATAAGACCGAGTTTTGAATGCGATGAGGATGTGATGATGATGATGGAAAAGTTGTATATGATGTTGTTCGAAGATTAACAGTTCACAGAATCTGTTTGTGATAGATTGGAGAGCTTCATCAGAATTGTATTGGCATAATTGATTCTATTTGTCAATTCAGTTTTGGGATAGTAAGTCCTATCCATAATTTCATTTTAATTAATCGGTGAACCTGACTGAGGGTCAGATTGAGCTATAAGCTCCAAACTGTAAGCCTAAACGCATGTGCATTCCCTCTTATATGTACTATTACCTTTAACATGGTGCTTATTACTACAAAAGTGAGATATATTGTGGGTACCTTTCCCACCATGGTTTTTCCTTTAACAGGGTTTTCCTCTAAAACAAATCATGGTGTTACGATGTTACGTGTGTTCATCTTATTTTTCTTACTTCTAGTTATTTACAGTTTCAAGTTTTTTTATTGGATTAAGAAAGTAAAGAATACTGCAACATACAATCCCATATATACGAAAGTTAAGAAAGTGACCTATTATATATACATTATAATTTATAATTTTACAATATAATAAATATTATAATATATAATTTATAATTCAAAATAAATTATATATTATAATAGTATTATATATTATAATGTTATAATTTATAGTATAGTATTATAATATTTAATTTATATTATATAGTTCAAACATTTTATAGCTTGCTTTGGCATGATTCTATATTTTTTTATTGACTTCAAACCATTTGTTAATTTGTTGATTAACAATGGTGTCGTAGCTTCAGTGCCTAAGTGTCGTCTGACTTCCAGTGGTGGCCTTCCAATGGTGGATGACTTCTTTCTCAGCCGTCGCACCTTTCCTTCTCAGCCGTCTGAACATTCCTTAGCCGTCGCAGGAAATATATTGCACAATGCAAAATGAAAAAACCCTAATTGATATTGGGAACTTTATTGTTTCTAAAGTTGACTTTCATCAACGATTTTTTGAGAAAAATATCGTCGGAAACCACGATTTTATCTTCCAAATACCGCCACGATTTTTTCAATGTATCGTTCATGAGTTATTCGGCTATTATATCGTTTCATATATTGACCTACGATATATCGCGATATCTGCGATATATCGCAGATATTTTCAACTATGATTGGTGCAATCACCCAAAAGACACGAAACGTGTCTCATTCATTAGTATTACAACTCTTCATTCATAAAAGACAATATAAGAACATTCTCATCGGTCATTCAAGGGGGAGGGGGGAAATAATTATTTATAAGGAATATTCTTCAAGGAAGAGATTAGAAAGGAAATGAATCCTTTATGAGAAAGGAAATGATTACGTGTCATCAAATTGTGCTGTAACATATATATGAGTTTAATATCAGAATGATGTTATAGGATAAGAGATCCTTATATATATAATGCAATCAAAATTATATATCTGAATGTTTGAGTATATATATCAGGATTGCACAAGTGAATGGGCAAGGATATGTATATATATATATATATATATATTAATGGTCATGAGATCATAATTTTATATTTATATCTTATGTTATATTATATATATTTATTTATATATATATATAATAGTATAATCAGATATATATGTATATAATACTGAAATCATATATATATTTATATATGTATATATCTATCTTTGAAAGATCTAATATTTACATCTGTAATATATATACTCATTAGTATTAATAGAGTCATAATCATATATGTCTATGTTCAAATTTGTTACTATTTAGTACCTGAAGGTGAAGGGACTGAAGTGTTACCAAGGGGGGGATTGTATAAATCCAAGTAATGGATCTTTGTCCCAAAATAGGGAGGGGATCGGCGACCCCAAGCGCCTTGAGGGCGTCGTACCAAGAAAGGCTTAAGGGCGTGTTCTATAAACTTTGAGGGAATCCATCGCAAGTTGGTATCTAGGCAACTTGGATAACACCTATACCTTCCATCATTAAGCCGAATAGTAATATGATTGGATATACGGAAATTAATGTTACTTCCTATTTATGAATATTTTAAATTGAATTATTGTGTTCTTAGGACTACAATGTAGAATTTGAGTTAAATGAATAATAACTAAGTCTAAACCTATTAGGGGACATTTACAAATGGTATCAGAGCATGCTCTTGCCATCCTGCAGGGTAAGGGTTAAAAACAAGGAACCATTCTAGCCAATGAAAAGAATATAAATATACATATATATTTGAGGGAATATCAATAGGAAGCAAATCATAAATATTATGGATAGTTTATAAATAAATTAGAGTGATTACATCACTTATATTTTGTTGTAAAATCAAGATCGTCCTATAGAGAATATATATGAGTGCTATACTGAAATAGATTACCGTTGTGATTGATCTTTTCACCAGCCATTGATATGCATTTATATCCTTTGAATAGTCATGTCTATGAAGAGCCATGACCATACATGGCTTATGCTACGTAGGGTCATGACCCTTCATAACCGATTGTTAATATCAATTACATTGTAACATATACAATTATCAACTGATCTTAATGTGTGTGTGTGTATATATATATATATTGCCATATCTGATCGTAGCTATATCTTAATGCTCCCTCTTAGCAAGAGAGGAGCTGACTAGGTCATCACAATCCCCGACTTATTCGGAACTGGATTTTAGTGTTAACTAAAACATAACTTCATGTCAAGATATCTGACACAGCACGGGACATTAATATAATGTACTCATCCTGATAGAAGAGTTATCGCAATCCCCGACCAATTCGGAACTAGATATAGTGATAACAATCAAGATATAGGCACATTCCGGGACAGCAACTTAATGTAGTCTAATCTTGATTCACATGTTATAATCGCCGACCAATTCGGAACTGGATTTAACAACTCCAAAAATTCAATGTCAGGACTAGTGACTACAATACATAGTCATACCTGACACTAGGTTAATCTTATTGTCTAAGTCGTTACCTAGCAATAGTAACCCAACACATCTGAAAGATCGTCACCTTTCATAATATAACACAAAATGAATGGGCCCATAAAGTCACACATATGACATCCACCTTGACTCTTCTCAGAGGGTGGATCCACCATGGCTCATCGCAGAGAGTGGAAACCA
>MU223137.1:3530705-3540983 GCA_018584345.1 Thuja plicata | reverse complement strand
GCTAAATTTCGCCAACTTCTTGACCTTTCTGAAGATGTCAGACTCCCTCTGAATCTGGATTTCATATGCTTTCGTCCTTTTCAAATATTTTCAAGTATTTCCTTTCGTAAGGTGAGCCCATTAATACGATACTCGTACCTATTGTCCTTCATAACCTATCGGTTTCATTCTGATCCTTTGTTAATTCTCTTCTTTACTAATCACATCTCATTATGATAACTACTGATTAGATGTTGACTTCATACATTATCGGTATCTGATTATATTAATCATTGGTTACTATCCCACTTGTACTATCCCCTTTTTCGATTAACTTAGATAGTTGGGACAATTACCTTAACTTATCCTTCTCACTTCATCGAATGATGCTATGCATGATATAAATGATGTGTGTGTAACCAATTTATAATGCTTTCAACAATGTTTTTCTATGCACATTCAAATATGCAGATATGTTGGTCGAATGTTCTGTTGTCTTCAATAATTATCTGAGTAAGATTGTATGTTAACTGGTTGATGTCTTTTAGTATATACAATCGATTTCCGTTTTAAAAAAACTACTACCCAGTTTGAGTGATCTCAGTATGGATAAAAAAAATACGAAAATTATTCCCCCTCCGACCTGGAATAGTATCAATACTCTTAAATATCAAGGTTTAGGAAATGATGAGATGTGCCTCCTCATCCAGCCTAATTGGGAAACTCTTCATCACACCATCTTTGGTTAATGATCAACTTCCATGGATCGTGCCTTTCACTTAATCGCTACATTATCTTATTTACGTAACATATAATTTAGTCAATTTAGTCTTCCTTTTGGCGCTGATAAAGGTGGTATGTTGTTTTTGCTTGTTATGTGCTACTTTGTTTGATATAACCATTCTTTGCAAAGTGACTTGCTGACTGAAACTAAATGATCTTTCTTCCACGCAATAATGGTAGATGAATATTATAGCGATTAAAGATTTCTCTATCATGTTACCCACTCTTTCCCGTATCTTCCCTAAACTATCGGTGCCAACAAAAAACTCTTTGCAAGCGCTTGATAGCATAGGCCAATGAAGGATGATGCGTGATGAATTTCTCATGGATTCTGTAGAACTCTCTTACGATCACCACAACTTTGACATCCACCATAAAATACTAGAGTGTGAGTAATGATATCCCAATTTTAAGCTATTGTTGTGTCAAATCGTAAGTCTCAGAACCTCCTCAAATCATACGCCAAACCCATTTCTTCCCAACACTGATAGCCAATCTCCAGATACTCCGTTAACAATAATGTCTTTGTCAAAATGTCATCTGTAATCTTCCCTGACGCAGACTCTTGAATGCCGCCCTCCAAAGATTCCATAGACTCGTGAATTTCAGAGGTCAAGGTTTCCATAGATGCACTCAAAAATTGCACTTTTGGCACTATTCTCTTTGCACGCACAGTGTGCAATTTCCTGGTCACTGCACTTAGTATGTCATGTCCCCTTTCTAGAGTGGACATCAAAGTCGGAGGAGTTGGCCTATCATTGGAGTCTCGTAGGCTAGCAGAGACAGATAGGGACTCATTCAATGCACACAGTGACCGGATTTTGGCTTTACAGGCAGTTTGGAGCTAGTTTGGAGCAGTTCCTAGATTTTAGGGGATATCCCTAAATTTTAGAGGTCGTGATAGTTGCCAGTCATGAGGTTATTCATGACCCTTCAGTTGGTGTCAGTTTCAGTGTGATAGGATTGGTTTCCTAACTTCTAGGAGCATCCCTAGATTTTAGGGATGGGACTGCCAGTTGACCCATCTCGTTTGGCATCAGTCACAGATAGGTGACATGGTCAGACTCATGTTTATTTGGTTGGTTTGGGCTATCAGAGGCAAAAAGGAACTGTCATGTCCCCTCTTTAGCTCTGTCTAGCAGAGACATGAGAGTTAGCCTATTATGGGGTCTCGTAGGTTGGCAGTGGTGGTTAGAGACTCATTCAGGTTATTCAGTGTTCAGAGTTGGTGTCTCAGGCAGTAGTAGACCAGTTGGGAGCAGTTCCTTGATTTTAGGAGGCAGTTCCTTGATTTTAGGAGGGGGATTCCTACTTTTTAGGAGGTGGTGTCAGATTCCAGATTTGAGGTTCTATAAGGTCATCCCTTGGTTTCAGTTTCAGGAGATTTGGGTGTGTTTCCTAGTTTCTAGGAGCATCCCTAGATTTTAGGGATGAGACTGCCAGTTGTCCTAGGTTGTCCGGCATCAGTCACAGGCAGGTGACATATTCAGTTTCAGGATTTTGGGGTGTTTCAGGTGTTCTGTGGCTATTTGGGATATATTTTAATATATTTAAATATTTTCCTAAGTTAGCATTTTAATATTTTAAATAAAGCTATGTATATAGCCATTTTGGAGTAATAAGGGGTTTGCTGACTTCATATGCTTGTGTTATAGCTCGTCAGAAAGGTCTCGAAATTTGCTACATGATTTTCACCTTCCAGAGTCTTTTTGGTGCTTGGAGCTATTTAATTATAATAAAGTGATATATTCGCTATAGTTTGGACGCCATAATTGGGAAATATCATTTAATTATAAAGTGCAATCTTAATTCTCCTTTAGGGTTCGAATTGCAGAGGAAAGGAGATATAAGGAGATGGAAACCTAATTGATGCTTATCTTTTACACATTGAAACTTGTTTATTGCGAATTTGCTCTGGTAGAGCGATTCTTCTTCTGGGACGCAAACCCCAGCTTTGGGACTGGCTGGGACGTAGCCCTCAGCAGTTGTTGTCAGTGGATTCTTCAAGCATTGTGCATTGTTTGTCAGAGACAGGGGTGCCAATCTGTGTTGAGTATTTAGATTGCAAACAAAGGTTTTCAGCAGAGAGACTGGATTCATCCAGTTGGGACGTGATTATTGCAGCATAGGGCCGTCATTTGCAGCTTGGGCATTTTACGCTGGCTGTGGTGAATGCTTGCATCAAGCCATAGCTTGTATCTTTGGTTCGTGGCCACCATCTATCCACCAGTTGGCGCCATTGTTGTTTGTAGGCTCCATTGAATTTGCATAAGGGTTTCTACCTGAATATATAAATTAGAAATCTGCCTGGTACGATTTGTATCAATTCTGATTTATTGAATGTTCTTATATGTTTTCAGTTTCCTTTCATATGTGTTGTTCATCTTTCATTACTTGGTGCAATATTTTCAAAAAACACAAAAAGAAACAAAACATTCTGCAACTTCTGTCTATTCTATAAGACCACCAAAAATCTCAGAAAAATATAGTTTATTATTTTAAAATTTACAGCAGATTAGTAAGAGAATCTGTCAGGGATCTTTCAGTGGTATCAGAGCCTGCATCCTGCCAGGCTGTAGGGTTTGAGGGAATTGGTCTTGTCAGATTTCAGGAAAGATTATGATAATTTATATCAGCGATTGGGTATTACCAGATAGTGGAATAAGTGACTTCTATGCATCCTGGTAGAGCTGATATACACAGATATTACACTCACAAGAGAGCTTAAGAAATATAAAAATAAAAATAAAAATTGAGTGAATAATCAACACTACTGAAATTGAATGGATAGGTACAGGGGAACTTATAGTAGTAGACAGGTGAAACCGTATAGCAGTAGACAGAAGAAACCATCAGACAGTTTGTCTAAATTTAAAAGGCAAACTGATGCCTTGATTAAACAGTTGGATCGTAGTCAGGATATTCAGAACAGGCTTAGTGAACAGTTGTCAGATCCGGCTACCATTGACAGGGTGGCTAGATACATGGTTTCACTCTTGGACAGATCTTCTTCTTGCATGACACAAGATACGAGATAGGTTGACACGGTGAGGGAGGTCAGGAGAGACCTGGGGGATGATTTCACAGCTACACGTGGGCTCAACACATCAGTTCCAGAGATGAGTGCCCCTCCAGTTGAGTTACCCCACACTTTTATTGTAGGGTCATTACCTATCTCAATGGACGAGCACATGATAGTTACATCGTCCGACAGATGCATGGAGACTCAACACTTAGATGGTCTGGTGATATAGCAGGAGTTGACGCCTGCAGTTGATGTTTGTACTATACCGGATTGTATTATAGAGACAGCCAATGGCTCTTGTTCAGTTTGCCAGGAGGATAGTCCTATGGTCGATGTCGAGGGAGTGACTGATAGTGGGAGTGCTGTAGTGTTGGAGGATATGATGGTGGACTAACGGTGGACTCTGGATCGCCAGAGGAGGATACCACTTTTGAGGACTGCCTTGAGGAGATGGAGTCAGATATTACAGATCTGGATAACAGCAGTCCCGAGATGGGGTTAGTGCAGGAGATGCCAATATTCTCTTGTGTTGAGGATTTGAGCATGGAGTCCGCATGTGGTGATACCAGTGTTGAGTTTGAGATAGTAGACACGTACTCATGCCAGCATGACTCAGATTCATTTGTTGGTAGGGAGTCAGATGAAGTTCAGTTCGGGTCACCAGAGGAGGTAGAGCCCTTGTTAGCATCTTGGTTTGCTACCGGTACTTCCTATGTGACCCATGAGGATGACTCTATCAGTGGTGAGTCATGTCTGTATCAGACCCTGGAAGAGGACTCCGAGTTGCTGGAGAGTGCAGATCGGTCCCAGGATCTAGATTATTCAGAGGTTACAGAGGACGAGGCAGCTGAGAGTGTTGAGGAGGTAGATTATGTAGCAGCTTCCTCGGGTATAGAGGAGTTTGATGGAGATGTGTTAGCTACTACTACTCTGTTTGAGGATGTGAGTTCAGTTGTTGGTTCACATAGCTCAGATGACAACACACTGGGGGATAGTATTTCTGAGAGGAGTATGTTGGGTCCACTTCTATTCACAGTACAGACAGTGTGCCAGGGGTGATGCATAGGAGGCCTATAATTCAGAGTCATTATGTGTCTAGTCAGTTGAGAGTCAGCGAGTTTGATATTGTTACCGCATTCGAGCATTTTGATGCTGCTCGGTCGCTGCTAGCTGTTTATGGATGGGGAGCCCCTATGGATGATGAGCATGGTAGTTGTTACCTGTCCCTGACAGAGATTCAGGCCTTACGGGAGGTTGTCAGAATTTTGAGACAGGATTATTTACGGTTGGTAGCCGATCGAGATCACCTAGTAGAGTGGGGAAGTACAACATATGAAGCACTCTTGGATAGAAAGGATGAGGTGAGTGAGCTTACTCGGGAACTCACGACGACTTCTGAGGTTTTAGAGAGCACTCAGTTGGCTCTCTAGGAGTCACAGGTCCAGTTAGCAAAGGTGACTGTGGAATTGGTGCAGCTTCAGTCTACACCAACACCAGATCCAGTGCAGTTACATATTGTGGTGTTTGGTGATTTGGCGATGTGCATAGTTGGGGTTGTTGGATGTGACGGAGCTAAGGATACATCCACCCTTGATTCTAGTGTTGGAGGTACAGGTTCACTTCCATCGGATACAGGGGCAGTTGAGTTAGGCACTTCAGTAGAGGGTTGCCGTCTGCTTGACATTGGGGTGGATATTCCGATTGGGATGGATACTCCAGTTGGTAGCATTGCGTCAGGTGATATAGTACAAGATGTTGTGGGTAGTGCAGTGGACCCGTCGGTGATCAGTGTTTCAGTTCATGATACTACTCCTTTGATTGCTCAGCAAGGAGACATGGTATCACCTGAGTTGGTTGTTATTGATCGCATAGCTGGTAATGATAGGCAGTTGGCTACGTCACAGTTACACGATGACCAGTTATGGGTCCGGGGAGAGCAAATGGATGCTACCACCTATAAATTCTACTGCACACAGTCATTCCTGGATCACCTTCTTGAGAGTTCAAAATTTCGGGATGGATCTTACCGAGCTTCTGAGGGTGTTCTCATCCGGGGTACTGGTATGATTCGGCGTTTGGTGAGAGAGATTGTAGGTACCTTGACTAGGATGCCCCCTCACAGATATTTTGAGGTTGGGTTTGCTGAGAGGGTCACCCAGGACGTTGTCCAACCAGTTGTGCTGAGTTCGAGATTGGAGCCATCTTTGGGTTCGAGACTGGTGGATGATGAGCCTCTGACAGAGGTCGGAGCAGTTTATCGCCGTTACACAGTGAGTTCTCATTATTTTTCCTTTGACCCACATGTTGATGAGTTGATGACACAGACGTGGGTTGGCTCCTAATCCTTATCATCCGTTATGGGATGGGTTCTCGCCATCAGGAGTTGATGGGAGTTTTGGTTGCAAGTCAGTAGCAGGTGACTTGCAGAGTTATGGTGACTGCAGCGCTTATATAGTGTGTGGATATCCGGGTCTTGGTACAACTTTCTTCAGGGGTATTCATCACTGTTGTGTAGATGGTCTACACACTCAGTACAGGTCAGTTGGGTGTGCAGGGGGAGTTCAGGGTGTATGTGATCTGAGTCACCCACACATCTCTGTTTTTGATGGTCCCGAGATCTATTTCTCTTGGGATCCGAATAGAGATTGATTCAGTACGGGAGTGTGGGTGAGTGGTTGTTATGGGTCTCTTTACAGAGTCATCCCGTTTGTTTTTTAGAGGATGCTACAGGAGCCTGCACTTTGTGCCAGGAGCATGGCTTACAGTTTTCTATGGGATCCAGGTGGATTGTGATGTTTCTTGTTCCGGTGATGCTTGAGGACAAAAAATCTCCGGGAAGGGAGGATTGTCACGTCCCTTTTCTAGAGTGGACATCAAAGTCGGAGGAGTTGGCCTATCATTGGAGTCTCGTAGGTTAGCAGAGATGGATAGGGACTCATTCAGTGTATACAGTGACCGGATTTTGGCTTTACAGGCAATTTGGAGCCAGTTTGGAGCACTTCCTAGATTTTAGGGGATATCCCTAAATTTTAGGAGGTCGTGACAGTTGCCAGTCATGAGGTTATTCATGACCCTTCAGTTGGTGTCAGTTTCAATGTGATAGGATTGGTTTCCTAACTTCTAGGAGCATCCTTAGATTTTAGGGATGGGACTGCCAGTTGACCCATCTCGTTCGGTATCAGTCACAGACAGGTGACATGGTCAGACTCATGTTTATTTGGTTGGTTTGGGCTATTAGAGGCAAAAAGGAACTGTCACGTCCCCTCTTTAACTCTGTCTAGCAGAGACATGAGAGGTAGCCTATTATGGGGTCTCGTAGGCTGGCAGTGGTGGTTAGAGACTCATTCAGGTTATTCAGTGTTCAGAGTTGGTGTCTCAGGTAGTAGTAGACCAGTTGGGAGCAGTTCCTTGATTTTAGGAGGCAGTTCCTTGATTTTAGGAGGGGGATTCCTACTTTTTCGGAGGTGGTGTCAGATTCTAGATTTGAGGTTCTATAAGGTCATCCCTGGGTTTCAGTTTCAGGAGATTTGGGTGTGTTTCCTAGTTTCAAGGAGCATCCCTAGATTTTAGGGATGAGATTGCCACTTGTCCCAGGTTGTCCGGCATCAGTCACAGGCAGGTGACATATTTAGTTTCAGGATTTTGGGGTGTTTCAGGTGTTCTGTGGCTATTTGGGATATATTTTAATATATTTAAATACTTTCCTAAGTTAGCGTTTTAATATTTTAAATATGGCTATGTATATAGCCATTTTGGAGTAATAAGGGGTTTTCTGACTTCATATGCCTGTGTTATAGCTCGTCAGAAAGGTCTCAAAATTTGCTAAATGATTTTCACCTTCCAGAGTCTTTTTGGTGCTTGGAGCTATTTAATTATAATAAAGTGATATTTTCTCTATAGTTTGGACGCCATAATTGGGAAATATCATTTAATTATAAAGTGCAATCTTAATTCTCCTTTAGGGTTCGAATTGCAAAGGAAAGGAGATATAAGGAGATGGAAACCTAATTGATGCTTATCTTTTACACATTGAAACTTGTTTATTGCGAATTTGCTCTGGTAGAGCGATTCTTCTTCTGGGACACAAACTCCAGGTTTGGGACTGGCTGGGACGTAGCCCTCAGCAGTTGTTGTTAGTGGATTCTTCAAACATTGTGCATTGTTTGTCAAACACAGGGCTGTAATGTCCCCTTTAAATAAGAATTTAATAAATTATAATATTAAAATATTATAATAATACAAATAAAGTCAATACATGATTGAATAAGTTTTAGCTAAAGATTTAAACTTATTATTAAAAGAAATAAGAAATCATCACAAGTCATCACAAGCCATAACTGATGTGTGTATGTAAATTGGATTGGATATTGTTAAGTCTTTACTTAAATAATTAACATTAATAATATTATTTATTAATTCATAATTAATAATATTAATCAAATTAATATTCAATATTCTAATCAATACTAATAATATTATTAATAAATATAATACTAATAATTAATCAATATAGAAATAATTAATATTATTAATCAATGTAATAATATTATTGTAGTTATTAATATTAGCAATAATAAATCAATATCAATAATATTAATATTAAATATTAAATCAACATTAATAATACTCAACTTGGAAAGTCACGACCCTTTGCAAGAATATTTAAATGACATGAAACTAGCAACGAAAGACACGGTAGCTTTATTCTCCATGTTTTTGTTTTACAATGTAGCGAACTTGATGAATAAGACAAGATATTACACATAGGAAGCAAAAAGGGTAAATATATTAAAAAATATTCATTACTAAAAGGTATGTATATTTTATTTTGTTTAAGTTATTAATATTTAATTCTAAGACTGGCATAAATCAATGATATATTTATTTAGATTTTTGTAATGATATTTATTAAGAAATATGATTAATATTATTATTAAATTAATTCGTATAGTTAAACAAAAGCAACTTAAATATATTGTTAAATATATTTAATAAGGGATATATATATTCATTTATTTATTTATTTTTAGACATATATATGTATATCAAAATTAATGATAATTGAGTCATTTTTTACCGGCATTTATAATTCATGAATATTCTATTTTGACATTATCGATGTGGTAATGAATTTTATTATGTTTCCTAATAATGGATAATGAATTTACACTTCCTCTAGTAGCCCGGACATATGAATCTTATAGTCACCCCAAGCTACGTAGAGATCAAAATTAATTGGCAATTCAAGATTGTTATAGTCCCGTTGCCAATGACAATTCGAGCTTGATATAGCCCCGTTGCCAAGTTATGAGTAATGACAATTCAAGGTTGGTATAGCCCTGTTGCCGAACTGAGATTAATGGCAATTCGATTTTGTTATAGTCCCGTTGCCAATGGCAATTCAAGGTTGGTATAGCCCTGTTGTCCTAATGAGATGAAGTGGCAATTCAAGGTTGGTATAGCCCTGTTGCCCTAATGAGATGAAGTGGCAATTCGAGGTTGGTATAGCCCCGTTGTTAATGACAATTCAAGGTTGGTATAGCCCTGTTGCCCTAATGAGATGAAGTGGCAATTCGAGGTTGGTATAGCCCCGTTGTCAATGACAATTCAAGGTTGGTATAGCCCCGTTGTCAATGACAATTCAAGGTTGGTATAGCCCTGTTGCCAATTTGAGATTGTTATAATCTCGTATAGGCAGTATATATACTGATAGTCAGTCATATGCATATGCGTAGGCTAGGATAACGATGTCTGTATCCAAGAGAACCTAGGAGCAGTGCTCTATGGAAAGAGGGTCGATAGGGTCGATAGTCTGATTGCTTAGAGTGGATCTTATATCCCTCAAGCCGAGAATCATGAATTATGTGAAGCCCGACCTAGAGGCAGTTCCTAGGGTCAAATTCCCCTTACTAACTTAGAATAGAGTAAGTGAACTATATAAATATTGAGTACTATTTTGTACTAATGTTGGTTTTGTAGGGAATTATATAAGGAGAATAAGAAGGGACATTACAGTGGTATCAGAGCATGGTCTTGCCATCGTGTAGGGTGAATGATAAATAAAAGATCAGTTCTGCAAATAGAAAAGAATATAACAAGGTATGTATGAAGTATATATTGTGTGTATGTTAAATATCAAATCATAATGAGGAGAATCTATAATTGCTTGAGGACAAGCAGTTTTGGGAAGGGCGGACTGTAATGTCCCCTTTTCAAATACGAATTTAATAAATTCTAATATTAAAATATTATAATAATACAAATAAAGTCAATACATGATTGAATAAGTTTTAGTTAAAGATTTAAACTTATTAAAATAAATAAGAAATCATCACAAGTCATCACAAGCCATAATTGATGTGTGTGTAAATTGGATTGAATATTGTTAAGTCTTTACTTAAATAATTAACATTAATAATATTATTTATCAATTCATAATTAATAATATTAATCAAATTAATATTCAATATTCTAATCAATACTAATAATAT
>MU223137.1:3506395-3526940 GCA_018584345.1 Thuja plicata | reverse complement strand
TCACTGCAGGATGTCACTTCATACCTTCCTTCCTGAGAGAACCAATATGAATAATCTGAATAGTCATAAGGTTACATCGGCTAGCATAAGATGCATTTTGATCTTTTCCAAGGCCACAACATTAACATATTTGTCTTACCTCATAATCGATCAGAATGGGTGGAGGAAGTAAGTAAGGAATTGCAGTTTACCGGGTCTCCCAAGCTAAGTAGGCCACCCCAAGGGATGGATTTGTCATAGTGGGACGTTCCTACCTCTTGTGGGCCAAGAGGTGATTCGTCATAGTGGGATGTTGGATGTTCTTGGCTTAGTTGGGTTGAACAATTTATAGGCGCCCTCTCGAGGCTTTCAAACCAATCTAAACCATGATTACTTAAGAAAGACACATTTATCATTATTTATTCCCTAATCAATAGAAGGTATCTAACAATGTATATTATCTGTATACTTTGTGTATGCTTAGTATTTTCATGCATTATTATGTTTACTTCGTGTCTTCATGCATTAATGTGTATACTTTGTGTTTGCCTCATGTCTTCATATATTCATGCGTATAGTTCATATTTTCTAGTGTATACTCTATTTGTGATTCTACTTGGTTTATCTTGAATAATAGAATAACTCGAGAGATGAATTTGAGGCATGCTATCATGCAAACGTAGTTTTGGACAAACCCAAATAGGCACCATTATGAGATGGGTCTAAAATCATTTCGCTAGGGAATAAGAGTAAACTTGTCTCGAGTTCAGTTGCCAATTTCTACTATTAAATCGTAAGGAAAAACTGTATAGTTGCTTGAGGATAAGCAAATTTAGGAGGGGTGGACTGTGATATCCCCTATCTATAATAAAGATTTTAATAAATAAATAATTAAGTAGTTAAGTAAATGAATAGTTAAATGAATAATTAAATAATTATTTATTTAATAAATGAATAATTAAAATAAAAGAATATATTAGTTATATTTATTAATCATATCCATCAATGTTCTTATTAAATATTTAATTGGTAATAGATTACTTCAAGATATCAATTACGAATGGATGATTGAATTGTTAAGTTAACCTTGACTAACGGTCAAAACCTATTAATCAAAAGAGACATCAAGGATCTGGGCAGCAACTATGATATTAATCTTGAAAAGAGATTAGCTAAGTCAGCGGCATCAAGTATTCAGTATACCAAAGTAAATAAAAAGAGACGACTAATGCTGATATTATAAATTTATAACTACGAATTGGTAATAAGAGAGAATATAAAAGTATGGACAGTGATTATGATTATTACTGTTGGGATGGGAAAAGACACAAACTATAATAAGAGGCAGCGCTTCATATTAAGGAATAGACACAATGTTAACCGAATGGAGATTAGGGACTACAACAATATTGCTAGTAATTGGTGCGATCACCCAAAAGACACGAAACGTCTCATTCATTAGTTTTACAAGTCTTCATTCATAAAAGACAATATAAGAACATTCTCATCGGTCATTCAAGGGGGAGGGGGGAAATAATTATTTATAAGGAATACTCTTCAAGGAAGAGATGAGAAAGGAAATGAATCGTTTATGAGAAAGGAAATCAATACCTGACAGAAAATTGTGCTGTAACATATCTATGAGTTTAATATCATAATGATGTTATAGGATAAGAGATCCTTATATATATATATATATATATATATATATATATATATAATGCAATCAGAATTATATATCTGAATGTTTGAGTATATATATCTGGATTTAACCAGTGAATGGGCAAGGATATATATATATATATTTATATCTTATGTTATATTATATATATTTATATAGATATAAAAGTATAATCAGATATATATGTATATAATAGTGAAATCATATATATATATATATATATATGTATATATCTATCTTTGAAAGATCTAATATTTACATCTGTAATATATATACTCATTAGTATTAATAGAGTCATAATCATATGTCTATGTTCAAATTTGTTACTATTTAGTACCTGAAGATGAAGGGACTGAAGTGTTACCAAGGAGGGGCTTGTATAAATCCAAGTAATGGATCTTTGTCCCAAGATAGGGTGGGGATTAGTGACCCCGAGCGCCTTGAGGGCCTCGTACCAAGAAAGGCTTAAGGGCGCGATCTGTAAACTTTGAGGGAATCCATTGCAAGTCAGTATCTAGGCAACTTGGATAACATCTACACCTTCCATCTTTAAGCCGAATAGTAATATGATTGGATATACGGGAATTATTGTTACTTCCTATTTATGAATATTTTAAATTGAATTATTGTGTTCTTAGGACATACAATGTAGAATTTGAGTTAAATGAATAATAACTAAGTCTAACCTATTAGGGGACATTACATGGAAACTCGTGGATGGTCAACGGAAGTTTCAAAACTTTATAACTTAGTAACTTAGCGCTTTTTAGGGTGCATCAAGATCCAATGGATGGGAAATGTCGAAACATTAATTTTGCGAAAATGGTTTTCAATTTTGAGCTACCATTTACAAGTTATTTAACAATCAATTTCTTGTAAAATGGTCAATTTTTAATTATGTCTGCACTAGAATTAGGAAAAAAGCTCTAAGGCGTGATCAAACCTATGCATCCAACTACTCGTTAGAATTGGCACAAAAAATGATTTCCGTTAACTACAAGTTTGTCAAATTTAGCATCCATGGACAAAAATGATGCCAAAAAGAAAATATGCCCCCTTCACAAACACTTATGCCTTTACAAATAATGGCAAAATGAAAATGCCCCCTCCCTAATGAGCACTTTTTCTAGCAAATAAAATGTCAGTTTTGGTGGTAACCAATAGCTGTTGCATCTATGCTAGTAGCTAGGCTGATTTTTCAACCCTATGGTAAATGCTAGTTATACAATAATTGTGATGAGTATTTTGACCAATAAAGAGGGAAGAATTGACCGGTTCATGTGTTTAGGTGGCATAAAAATGATTCTTGAAGAAGTCTTCAATTTGTGTGATGTGGAAAGCCGCTTGAATGCACTACAAGTTGCGGAAATAAGTGCCTTTTGAAGTAGGTAATTGTTTTGACAAAAACATGCTAATGATGTCGCCTTGTGGGGATAATGTGGCTCCGTTTGAAGAGGGAGCTTGCGTGTAGGCTGAGGTGTAGTGGTTTGAATTGGTCAAAGTGCCAAAAACACTAGATTTGTTGTAAAACAAACTAAGCTTGAAGGTTGGATGCCATGCCACCTCCTGCTACGTGCATCATCGAATTTGGAATTGATTCTTGTCATCTGTTGCTTGCATATTCCCTAGGTCACGTGTTGTGTAGGAGCATTAAGAGAAGACTTTGAATTTCTTTGGCACATCGTCACATTGTTGCCACAAAATCTTTTCTTCATGCCTTAATGTGCAGGTCGATGTGAACTGTGGCAAAAGAAAAATTTGCAATGTGTATAGTTGTGTTTTGCTAGTTCAAGAGCTTCTCCCGCACCACCCATCCTCCCGATCGATTCACAAGACAAGTTAGATGCTTAAACATCAACACTACTCTATCATGGCGAGGTATGGAAATATTTAAGTATTCATGGATGCGTGCCAAGCACATATAGCGTTCTTGGCACTTGCGGATTTTATGACACCACATGCACACAAAGATTCTCAACCAATACTAACCTTTTTGCTGTCCATAGAAAAGAAAATCACATGCAAGAAGGAAAAGACTGTGGCCATTAATAGTGGTCTGCCAAGAAAGGCTACATACTGCTATGCTTCTAAAAGTTTGTTCTTGCATCTATGACTTGGACAAGACCCTTGTTGTGGATACCTTGACGAAGGCATGGTATTGGTGGCGTCTAGACGTTGCCCCTTCTCTGCTTGCTCAAGTGACAAGTACATGCTAAGATTAGACAGGCTGCTAACTATAGAAAAACAATCAAACCTTCTCTTCATCCCTCCTGTGAAAGTTGCAATAGCTTGAGACTGAAGTGACATGGACACATAAAGGCTTGCTCGTCTTGCTGAATCATACTGCCATATATCCTCCAAAACAAGACTTCATCACGCTAGGAGCGATGCTCATGCAAACCTCAATGCCACTACTTCTGATCTCAAATTGCCTCCATGCTAGATCATCTTCACATACACATTAAAATGCGGTTTAGGTTTATAACACCCCTAATATTGTCTATTTGAGTCTCTGATGACATACAATGCCTTCAAAACCCATCCTTAATAGATCGTGCATTCTTTAGTAGATTGGACTCGTATGCTTAGAATAGATTTATGAGGAACTCTTGATTAGGCTAAGTGCAGTATTTGGGAAGGGTTTTTCTAGCTTGGCTCTGATACCATGTTGGGAACAACCACGATTAGAAAGCAAGGATTGAACCACAAGCTATAAGAAGACAAACTATTGATATTATCAAAGAATTAAGTAAAATGTACATAGATTTTTGCATATATAGGTAATCCATATGAGGAGAGAAGTTCAATACAAGTGACTCACCCTCCAAAGATGGAACACTTGTGAGCACACTTAACATGTGTGTGAGCAAGTGGCTATGGTACATGCAATATGTGTCTCACTGTCTCAATTAGATGAAGTGGGACAAAAGAGTAAAAGTCCTTAATAAGAGATTTAAGCAATGTAAACAAGACTATCTCTAGGCATGCTAATAGCTAACTACTTTGATAAAGTCACCATTTACACCAACATTAGAGGCTTTAGATCCTCCATGTTGATCACTTCTTTCTAGCTTACCTTGGTGATAGACGATACAAAATTTCCTTTGGATTCTAATACTACACAGGTCATAGTTTATAGATTAGTTAAGCATCACTTCTCTTAGCACACCATTACTACTTAGGTTACTTAGGTTCCCCAACCCTCTCTTCCTTAACATCATGTCCATGCACATTCTTGTCGACGTGACTTGGACCCATTCCAATGACATGGATCTATGGCTTGTTAGATGCCTCTTGACCACAAGGGTAGACTCATAGTATGAGCTTCTTTTCTACTATAGGAGTTACCCCTACCTAAGATGCTAGTGAGTTTGTAGAGGAAATGCTTTTATTGCTTGTAGGGCGACCTTGGATACTCCCCAACAGGAATTATCTCTCATAGTTAATGATGATGGCTCGTATGATTTTGGGGCACTTGTTCTACCATCCTTCCTATTTGTATTGCTATTAGTCAACAACTTAGTGCATTTTTTTGGATTAAGTATTTTTTATTAATTTGATTCTAGGGTTTTCTCTTTGTAGAGTTTTCTATAATTAACCAGTGTAATCTCTGCTCCCATCAACCTTCTTTTGGTCATTTGTGGACATCAATCTAATTTCTCTCTCCCTCTTTCTCTTCTTCTATATAGTGGTATGGGAGTTTGCTCTTATAATATCCTATCAAGGTTTATAGACATAAGCATCTCCCCTTAAATTATGCTATAATGATAGGTTTATTGATATAAATCCAAAATGGTTTACGTAGTCTTAAGATTACGAGAGCGAGAAAGAAAATGATTTCGTGCATCCATTTTACTTCAAGATGAATATTCAAGGAGTGAGGTGATAAAATTGAAATGAGCGAAGTTTCCGGTGTATTGTTTTTAAGAGGTATTTGGTTGCGACTCTTAGAGGCAACCCTTAATTCGTATCATACTAATTTCATACTAGTGGTCCTATGGTGAAATAATTGTAATATTTGAAAACACCTGTTTGAGATTGTGGCACTTGTTTGCTTCTAATCTTGTAGGATTTAAGATAGATTGTACTTTCTGATCCTTAAAAGGTCTAGCTACTTGTTCAAATTCATGGAGAATCAATAATTTTATATTTTCAAAATGCTTTTTGGGAAAAACTATGCCAAATTGTATAGAACTAACATTTCAGACTGCATTTTGTGGTGCAATTGTGATGGATTGCATAACTTGGTGCTTCTTTTATGAATAACTTTATACGTACATGGAGTGAATTCATCATCATAATGACTACTCTTGGAACTCTTAAGTAATGAATGAAACATAAAATGCTTTAACATGCTAGTGTTGTCCAATCCCGAGTGTCTGGTTGATTGAAATCCAAGGATGGTTGTGTGCCAAGTCTCCATCCCTTTTTAAATTATCTGGTCTTTTAACTATTTCAGTGGCTTCTATTGAAATTGACACAACAAATCATTGCCTTCTTCCTCAATTAATTTTTAATTGTTAATGCAAATATGTTGTTTGGTTGGAAAGGAATGCTTTGTGAATGCTTACCTTTGAAATTTGAGCCCTATTTTACTTTATATCTGCACAATGCTCATTCACTGTTGTTTGAAAAGCGCTTCCATCTTCCCTTATGTATGGCTTACCACATGAAGAAGGGATCATGCGCTCCAATTTTTTGCTTCAGATCAATTGGATTGTTTGCTAATTTCAAGAGAAGTGCACATATCATTGAATTGGCACATTAGATCATGGATGCAGTTATAAAATAAAACTTATTAATGAAGGTGCCTTGGAATTGAATATACACTTATCTGCTAATTCTGATGTTAATTTTAAATTGTGATTACAGCGGGGCAGAGCTGTACTCGATGTATGTTGGAGAAGGAGAAGCATTCCTGCGTGAGATTTTTCAAAGAGCACGGTTAGCAGCTCCGAGTATAATATTTTTTGATGAAGCTGATTCTATTGCAGCAAAACGGTGTGTTTCATTTTCATCATTGGTCTTTCAATTCTTTAGATATTCAGAAGATAGAACAGATGATTGTGGTATAACATTGCATCTCACTATCCATTGTATCATTTTGGGATAACAATAAGATCTTGTCTAAGTGTGTTAACGTGCCTTGCTGCCTACAATATGCTACTTCTTGTCTTGTAATTGATGGGGCTGATGTAGGCTGCAACGTTGAACAACATATAATGCATTTAGGTTGTTATCTAATGAAATTCAACCAACTGATCACCTTTTTAAGGGCTGCCAGATGGATGCTTGTATAATGGAGATGTATTTATCTCTCCACAGCCCACCCAAAGGATCCTTCGTATACTAAAGACAATCCAGAACCATGTCGGAATCCGGGAGGAATCCAGGAGGAATCCGGATCCGGGAAGTACCAGAACCAGGATCCGGGGCTGGGCAGAGGAATCCGGTATCTTAGTTTACTAAGTATTTCTTCAAAATCAAAGTAGCAGAAGCATGATATCTGCTATGAGCGCTTTAGTGATTCATATTGTATGATAAACAATAACACAATTCCTTATAATCCCAAATTTGATAAAAAACAGGACACAAAGGAGAAACTCATCAAAATGAGTTCTGCTGAACACATGCCCTTAACATTCAATTTATAGAAGACTACATCATAAATGTTACAAAGACTGTAGATAGTAGTTAGTTGCAGCTTTAAAGGTGGACAAGTGAGATATTTTTGGTGAGAATCATGTGGACGGCTAGAGTCGGCTGAAGACAACGTTGAGCACCCTATAGGTGGTCTGTGCCGACAAACATTTTCACATCATGTTTGGATAATTAATTTACTTTCTAGCATCCCCCCATAAATTCGTTATCAAATTGTCTTAGATATCCCCCCATAATCTAGAAGTGATATGTCCTGGCCTAAAGCCATGTTAGGTACCCATTTACAATCACTTATCAAATTCAATCTTTCATACCACTTCCCCTCATTATAATCACTTTGGGTTTTCATGGCTTACCCCTAATTGATGCAATTTAGAAGTGGTTTCAAGCTCACCACAAAAGCTGCACTTAAGTAGTTTGGGCTAACCACAAACCTCACTCACAAATGGTTTCAAGATCACCACAAACTTTGCACTCTAGTGGTTTTGGCTAACCACAAACCTCACATACATGGTTTTGGATTACCACAAACCAAACACACAAGTGGTTTTGGATGACTGAGAACCATCATAATGAGCAAACCATTGTCACTCTAGGTTATTCTCCTTCTGCACTTGTGTCAAAATTGATTATTAAGTCCATATAAAAAGAAATCCATCTACTGAGATACATGGGTACCCAACCACTGTACTCGCTAGTTCTATAGAAATCATTTTCAGATACATGGTTCATCAATATGTTAAACCAAAACACTATGGGGTGTCGGGTACAACAAAACATGCACACCTTACAACAACTCAGGTACAATACATACTTCGGTTTTGCCTTTTAACAAAGCTGACTAGCACTAAAACATTTACCCAAAAATATATAGAACATTGTTTGGGACTGGCCTCTTTTCAATAGCCACCCAAATATTATCAATAACTTCACAAAATGAAAATATTGATTTCTTGAGGGATATCTCAACAACATTCTTCAACTCAAGTATCCCAATGACACAAGCACATTCTACCACTTCAGCACCAGCACACTCTTCTTGATAAACAACAACCAACTTAACTTCCAACAAACTTTGACATACCATCTCACCTACAATCCAAACTCTTTGCACCTAAAGCAATCAAAGCTAACTAATATCTATAACTGTAGACATTCACACAATTCATTCACATACCATAGATATGCAAGCCAAAAATCAACTTAGAGACTATATTTGTTACCAAAATTCTCCTGTGGCTGTAAACACCTATGCATCCGATAACAACCATTTAATGTCAAATAATGAAACTTCAGATTACACAACATATACCTGTCACCCAGCTCCTATAAAAAATTGCAAATAATAGCTAACACTAGGCTCATACAACTAAAGTCTAAAGATATTTATAGAGTTTTATGATGATCTCCTTTCTTCTTGAGCAGCTGCTACAGCTCTTGTCTATCTTTGACTGGCAATATCAATTTCACACATTAACATCAATCCAATACTCTTGCTTCTTTCTTTAACATGCGGATTGAAAACCAGCAATATCTTATTCATAACAACTCCTGTCAAATGCTCCAGCACTTGATCTCTTTTGAAATCTCCTCCTTCATGCTGCGCACTCTTCATTGGTATGCATTTATCAGCTTCACCTCAGCAAGCTTTACCAATCAGCAGACACTTTCATCTGGCAGGATGTTGTTCACCACTCTTCACCTATGCCTCAAACAGCTTGCAGACTACTCTCACCCTTAAGCCTATTTTGGCTCTCCAGATTGTTGATAAAACCTTGGGCTCTTAAGCTAAGTTATTGGATCCTTGCATTTGGCCCCAGATCCTGATTCTGGTGCGAGTTTGATTCTGATTCCTTCCGGATGCCCGGCCGGAATCCTGCCAGAATCTGAGCGGAATCTGGAGGAATCCACGGGCATCCAAGGCTGTGGGTGCCCAAAAACGGGCCCCACATGCCATTTTTTTATTTTTTTTTAAAATCTAAAGATATTAAATATGAATATAATTGGAAAAAATATTAAAGATATTAAATATGATGATAATGAAGATGAATTTGGATATTAAATATGAAATAGAGCTTGTAATTTAAATTTTCATTGTGTAATGACATTTTGAGACTGTTGCAAAGTATGAATATGATATATGAGGTATTTTATTTATAATTTTATTGGCAATTATGGATTTATGAGTATTACGCTTCTAACTTATTATTATTATATGTTTGAAGTTTTGAACCAATGATGAATGAACATTGAACATGTTACATGTATGAATCTATACGTACATACACGCACGCACACACACACACATATACCCGCGGTACCAGAACCCGCCAATTTTTTTTTTTGCCGAATCCAGGAATCCGAATCAGAACCCGAATCTAAATCAGAATCAGGATTGGAAACTTAACTCTTAAGGATCTACCATCAGCGCTGATACCATGATAAAAAACAGGACATAGAGAAGAAACTCATCAAAATGAGTTCTGCTGGACACAGGCCTTTAACATTCAATTTATAGAAGACTACATCATAAATGTTACAAAGACTGTAGATAGGAGTTAGTTGCAGCTTTAGTGGTGGACAGGTGAGATAATTTTGATTAGAATCACGTGGACGGCTAGAGTTGGCCGAAGACAGCGTTGAGCACCCTATAGGTGGTCTGTGCTGACAAACGTTTTCACATCATGTTTTGGATAATTAATTTACTTTCTAACAGAATTGAAAATGTTCCAATCCTTTTTAATCTGGTTTAGTTTATATCATGTTAACATTCAGTTTTGAATGATCTCTGTAGCAAAGACATGTACAGGAAAATAAATTATTACGATTTCTATTAGTTTGCACCGTTTCATTTAACTGTAGCTTGTCTATATTACAGAGGGAGAGAAGATGGAAACTCTGCCACAGTGGGAGAGAAGCTGTTATCTACTTTGCTGACTGAGATTGATGGCCTTGAGCTCACAAAGGTATGCTTACTTTGTTGACATTTCCCTGATCTCCATATCAAAATAAAGAACTACGCGTTCAATGCACTGTTGAAAATAGCTGCTATTTTTGCTCTGATGGAGCATGCTTTACGCTGCCACCTGTGTTTGATATTGCCATTATACATGTAGCTGTCCTGAAAACCATTCATATTTAACTAACAGGTATAGGCATTTTGGCATATATATATAACATTTATTTCAAATTGTAAACAGTGCTCTATGATTGCATTTGTGTACTAAGCTCTGATAAAGGCACAGGTCAGATCTAGAACCTGGAATAAGCCTTGGAACTAAATATGGCAAAAATTAAGTGTCTTCCTTCGCCTATTTTGCACAATCAAATCCTCATGATCTGTAACCTTCAAAGAAGAGGGATAATAGGCTTCATTTCTTTCCAAGCTGTACACAAGACATGCACCTATTTATTGAATGTCAATACTCTAAAAACTATGCAAAGTTCTTGCAACAAAATTTAACCTAGGACATCCCAACTCCCATAATCTTTCTGGTGTTTGATTCAAATAAATAAAGCTTGATACAGGTGTAACTATTAGCAACAAGTAACATAATCTCACTCCGGGATTGGTTATATGGAATATCTGGAAAGAAAGAAACAACATGGTTTTGTAAGTATCTATAACTGGAACCATACTCCTATAGCTACAATTATTTCTGCATACTATTCCTTTTCTAAATAGCTGGGAGACGAGTATTTAAACTGATAATCCTCAGTTGAAATAGTAATCATATTTCTGCATAACATGTTTATGTAGTGGCTCAGCTAGCTGTTCTTTTGTTGCATCTATAATACTGAAGGAATATCAAAATAAACTGAAAATTATATAAAACACAGAAAATATATCAAATTGATAAATATTACATCGTATTCCTTCTCTATTACATTCTCATAATACAATTTTCTGCATATATAGATTTCCGAATATAACTGAAAACTCCAAACAAACTAATAACTAACTGTTGGCAGTGTGCCAGCGTCCCTTGCGGGATTCGGGCATTGACAAGTCGATCTTTTGGTGCAACGACAACCACACTTGTAACAAGTGGTATCAGAGCTTGGTTACAGATTGGAATCTCCTCTGTGAGTGATGTGGGCCTATGGCAATTGACGTTTGGGGGGATTGTTGGCAGTGTGCCAGCGTCCCTCGCGGGATTTGCGACATGGTTTAACTACCTCCTATGGATTCTATAAGTCTAGTGGTTGTATCGGACATTGACAAGTCGATCTTTTGGTGCAACGACAACCACACTTGTAACACTAACTATATTAAAGAATGTTTATTATCCTTCATTCGTCCCCATAATACACATTGAGAAAAAATGGTCATTATTCCATTATTTCTTTCCCCCCCGTAATGAACATTCGAAGAAAACCTCCAATCAAAGATGATCAATCTATAGTTGACCATCGCGAGTCACTCTATTCGTGCTCTCTCCAATCATGACCATACATGACCACCTCTTCTCTATCTACAATTCCCAAAACTCTAGAATTTGCAATCTCATCATATGATTAAAACAAATTATAAAAGCTACTACCTCCAATTTCACTCTCGGAAAACAATGATTTTTTTTCACAGAGGAACATTTATGCTTGAATTTTTTTTTATCATACATGTCATCTTGTACCAACTTGATCCAAAACTCCATCTGCAATCCATTTTAATACATCCTGAAATAAGTTCATTCTTCAGTGCTTTACTCCACACTGGTTTTTCAACCCACATAAGGTACAAGGATGTAAATCAAAACACTTTTCTTCTATATGCCCTTTCTTGTTACAATAAGTACATTGACTTTCTTGAATAAATTGCTGGAACTTGCGATATCTGTAACATTATTTCTGTGACCTATGGCATACTCTAGGCTTGCATGCTTTGGCCTCATTGTTGGCTCAATTGGCTCTCTCATTCCCTGTTCATGACTGCCTAATCCCTAACCTTTATATCCCATTCTTTTCATAATTTTTAAACCAACATTATCTTCAAAACAAATTGCAACATTGGCATATTCAAATAAATTGTCATTAACTTGCTCAGAGCTTCAGCAAAATCACAATTACCAAATGAAGACCTTCCACATGAAACATCGCAAACCAATGGTTTTGACCGTAGACTTTCATTGCATGCTACTAATTGTTCATTCACTTCTTTCAATTTCAGAATTTCTCTCATCTTAAATAATTTTCTTCTTTTAATCTTTCTAGCTCTTTTTCCCAAATCATCATTCTATTTCTTGACCTCACCAAATAATTTCACTCTATTCTCTAACTTTTTAAAAAAAAAAAAAATTTCTGTCTCAAGATTAGTAATTTCATAAAAAAATTTACATTTTTCTCTTGTTCTCTCTTTAATAACTTCTATCAATTCTGAATTGCATTTCCTTATCTCTCTTAAATCTTCTTTCATTTCTGAATTGTATTTTTTAACCTCCATTAATTCTCTCCAAATTAATTTTCTCCTTCAAATAAAAAGTTGTAACTTAATAAACTACTTTTCTCCTTCAAATAAAAAGTTGTAACTTAATAAACTACAACAGCTTTCTTTGAGGCAGCATAGAAAAAACAGTTATGAGCTCCTATACAATGGTGGCAATCTCCTTCATTTGGTGGATTAACTTTTAATTTTTCAGAACAATGAATCAAAATCACACAAAATTCCACAGATTCAACTTGACACAGCATCACCAATATCCAATACTTGCTAACCCTAGATCTCACCTTTCATGATTTTCTTTCCTTCAAAATTGAATGCAGATGCACAGCCGCAAGAATGATTGATGCTCTATGTGACTGTTACACTCTTTGAATGCATGACATAATTATAACCGCTCACCATTTGAATGCTAATGGATGACTTTATGCCCAAGTCTTCTTCATATGCCAAAACCGATCCACATCTCACGTCTTCAATGATTTACGTACTGGTATGAAGGCATTATATTATGCAGAAAGATATCAAAACAATATTGCAGATAAAATTTGATTCTTTACAAAATAATGCAGTGAAATCTATAGAAGCAGCACCTTCTGATTTCCAAAAGACTGCTTTGATTTTTGATGATGGACATTGTTTCATAAAAAACTGCAATAAAGTCTGGTTATCATTTTCTGTGTCTGCGAACTCTTCACATCTTTTCACCAACCAAGAAACAAACCTCTGCAAGCGGCTTTGTTCTTCATCGAATCTTACGACTTGCCCTTTCTGTTTTCTCCAGCAGTCGCCTCTGGCTGTGACTTCCTTTTCTTTAGGTGACAATTATTTCTAGGCAATGATTTTGATTTTTTTCTCATAATCTTCTGACGACTGTTTTAATAGACTTCTCTGCAAACATACAGACTTTCTCCAAACATGCAAGTCACTCCTCCTTCCCTATGCTTTTCTATGCTCTGATACCAATTGAAGGAATATTAAAATAAAACTGAAAAATATATTAAACACAGAAAATCTGATAAATATTACATTGTATTTATTCTCCTTTACATTCTCATGATACAATTTTCTGCACGTATAGATTTCTGAAAATAACGGAGAACTCCAACCACCAATAAAGTTATAAACTAATAACTAATTATATTAAACGGTGTTTATTATCCTTCAAATACTGTTTGGTTTTATCCTATTGTCTTTTTTTCTCTGCTGATACACTGCACGACAACCATGCTTATTTGTAATCTAAGTATTAGTTTCAGTCTACTTGCTAGGCAGCAGAGTTCTGCTTTATGTAACATTTTAATTTCTATATCAATATTTTTCCCCATTTTAATCAAGGAAGCTCTATGATTGCAGCTAATTGTTGTTGATATAACCTGATTTCAAAATAGTTTAACATTTTATTTGGTATAAATTTGTTCTTGCATACAGGGTGTTCTAGTCCTGGGTGCTACAAATCGTCCAGAAGCAATCGATTCTGCCCTTCTGCGTCCTGGTCGCTTTGATGTGGTAAAGAGATACTAGGAAACAGTGGATTGCTGGTTTTGTAGTAACTCTATTTGCTTGAATACAATTAACTTAGACACAAAATCTAAATGTAGGTGCTTTATGTTCCGCCACCTGATGTTGAAGGAAGAATTGAAGTGCTACGTGTACATACACGTAATATGAATTTGACTAATGATGTAGATCTATCGCAAATTGCCCAGCGGACAGAGCTTTTCACTGGGGCTGAGTTGGCAGGTCTGTGTAGAGAAGCAGCTATCATAGCATTAAGGGAGGACATTCATGCTCATACTGTTTCTGCTCGCCATTTTGAGCTTGCAACAAACTCTCTGCGCCCATCATTAACACAATTGCAGATTGCTACATATTCTTCTTTTATGGGAAAAAGGAAACACTGAGTTAAAAAAGTTGGGAACAAAAACCGTTAATGTACTGATTGCGGTGTATGTTTTTGTGGAAAGCCCATAAAGTTTTGGTGAAAGAAAGGAAAACTAATTATTTCAACATAATGTAAAGGGAGGTACCATCATTTCAGAACTCTGGCAGTCTGCTTGAATGGGAAGCTCATTTCAACATTATGGTGGGAAGCTCATTTCAACATTATGGTACTTAGCTGTCTTCAATATGAATTTTATGTATGGTGTCCTTAATAATTATCTACATTCTATTTAAATTCGCGAATTTGAATCAAGAATCCTCAGTGTTTTTCTGTTCAGTTGATAATAGGGACATTGGCAAGTTAATATCAATTGCAACAATGCACGGGAAATATTAGAAACTAGAAGCGATATTTTAAGTATACATCCTATCTTATTTACTGAAGAGTTGTATGTTTTACTTTGAATCATTTTAAAAATATAATTTATTTAGATTGTTTAAATATTTTTATTGGAAGAGTTTTTTTTTTGGTTGCTTTAGGGTCAGCTTTCTTCAAATTTGGATATATTTTATAGAGCCTAAGGAGGAGGATGATTATCAAGAGTTAAAAATATTCTTTAGAGAAATGTATTTGGAGGTAGAGACAAAGAGTTTGGACATTTAGTTGATTGGGGTGGGCTTATGCCCCCTAATATGCATGGTGGGTGGAACGCAATAGTTTTCCTACACATTGAAGTTTTGCAACTAAACTATAGTCAGACCCTTAAAATAGTAGGGGCCTTGCATCTCTGTAAAGTGGGCGGGAATCATAGCACAGAAAACTTTAGTGGCGAATATTCGTCAATTGGTGAATATTTCATGTCGGCATTTTGAAAATGACGAATAATGCGGGATCAAATGGGGTGGCCAGTTCGCCTTAGCTTTATAAATTTTTGGCCAAATGCACTTCCATTCGCCCAAGTTTTTAATTGATCAATGGTATCGATATTATGATTTTGCCAATAAAATCTACATTTTCAAATCGGTCTATTTATATTTTTGCCTGCAATTTTGGAAGCGTGTTGTAATTGAAGGTCATAATTTGCCAAAAGTTCTATTTGTATGTGGACCCAATTCACCTGACATTTTTTGGAAGTGTGTCTTAATGCACCACAATATTCACCAATTGTATTATAAGTTCATCCCAATGGACGGTCCATAAACCGCCTAGAAAATTACAATGTATATGTTTTTGTGGAGGTTTGATTCAACCTACATTTACATAAGACATGTTAGAATTAAGTGAAATTTGCCAAATATTTATATACCATTCAAAATTCCTGCTGAATTCACCAAATATGGATTGGTATAAATACAGTTAAAGATCAATTTTAATTTTACACAATTTGGTTGACGTTTAAGTTTACGTCGTTAAGTACATAGATATGACACATGCCTCCATTTTGCAGACTTTCTACAGAACTTCGCATCATTGAGAATTTTGGCCCAAAATAGAATTTAAGCCATTGATTGATCATCCAATGGTCGTAAATAATATACTTATAACAGTGAAATGATGGTTGTTAGGTATCTGTGCCTATGGTCACGATTATCGATACCACAATGTAGAAAAGTTGGCAAAAAATGAAGGCTTTATTCTCTCAAGATTTGATGTGATGTTGTGTTAATTATTACATTAATTGTCCTTTGGCATTGGCCCATCATGACGAGTCACGATTCATGGCAAGTGGCTATTAATAGAATGTGGATACTAGACTGGAAAAATTTGCCAAACAAATATATATTTCCTCATAAATAACGAAAGATTAGCCAAACTTTTTCTACAATTTTTGTACGATTAAAAATATTCGCCAATACCATTAAATATTTTTTCTTTTACAATAAAAAAATTTGCCATGACACATTTTTTTACTTCTAGAGTAATCCATTTGCCAAATACATTATTATTTTACACCCACGATAATGATAGATTCGCTAGGAATTTATAGAATTTTTATACGATTGAAAAAAAATCGCCAATATAAATTAACATGTTTTCCTTTAAAATTATAAAAATTCATTCACAAAATTAATATTCCTCCCTCCCCCCCACATAATGAAAGATTCGCCAAGACTTTACACCTTTACCCAGGGGAGTTTCTAAGTTATCCTTGAATCATATCGGGATATCAATAGTTCCGGGAAACTATAGGTTGTGTGTCCCACTTTTGTTGCCAAGGAGATAAATAGTGAGATAGAATAATAGTTAGTAAAATTGATGGTGAAGGAGTGACAGATAAAGATAAATAGAGGATGAGGGAGAATGAGAGAAACAACTATATAAGTAGAGAGAGATGGGGAAAGAAAGGTATTCATAATTCTTAGACATGCGAGCACATTATTGTACACCCATATTATGGTTTGGTAGTGAACAAGCCAATCGCTACCAAGTCATAATATGAGCACATTGTAAGACGCCCTTGTTATGCCCTATATTGACCAAAAAATTGGCATGGCCACTTTTTGCCCCCACATCTTTTTGCACATACTTGACAATTAGATTCAAATATTTAATTAACTTAATAAAAATAAATAAATCAAATTATTAATTTTATTTTAATGAAATCATGATACTTAATCTAGCAATGAAAATAACTTAAGCGAGTACAATCACATTGACTTAATCTAATATAATCAAATGACTTGATCTAATGCGATCACAAATGTGATGCTTAAGATTTGAAATGTAAATGGAAACAAATTAGAACGTAAACGTTTAGTTTAAATCAAAGCAAACCTCTGGATAGAACTCAACAAAAGATATATCAACAAAGCATTACATAAAACTCAAATGTTATCAAAACCTCTATTGTTGAAAGATTTTATCTAATGACAAGGTGATACATGTAGATGCTTTTTTGCTCGAAGCCTACTAGTTTGACATGTAGTTACCTTAAATAGTAATTTATTTATTAGGATTGAAATGGATAAGAGGGTTTGAATTTATAGAATTTTGGAAGAGGATATTGATGGCTAAGATATGATGGTGTGATCAACAGTGGACAATGGTCGAGAGGATTTCTCTAAGATCTAGGAGGAAATAAAAGGTTGAGATGGAGGTACTTTGAATGTGCGTGGCTAAGATGAACTTATGAAATTTATAAGTGGTTGAAAGGATGAGGAAAATAAGGGACAGTCCCTCTAGTGGGGCTATATTATTGGGTTTGGTTGAGGGAATAGTGGAACCATAAGGACACGTGTTTCTAGGTCCATTTTATTCTTGAAATATGTGGAGGGAATATTGATATAATTAAATAATAATATTGTTCAATTATTTTAGCCATGTGTTGTTGGATATCTTGTCACTCTACCCGTATGATCTATTTGTTATTACTTTGTTATTGTTTGTTATTAGTTTCTTATATGTTGTTATTCTATTTAGATATTATTAGCTATTTGGTTGAAATCATGAATGCATAGTTCTTCATATTTTCATGTATAAATACATGACATGAATTATAATAGATGTGAAGTGAGTTATAAAGCTTCTAATATGGTATCAGAGCACAATAGAAATCTTGGTTGAGTTATATAATGAAACAAATGTTCAATGTGTCTGAGTTGTGAGAATATTGTCAGATATTTTTTTTTCCTTTTTAGTTGCAATTGTTGGGAAAAGGTGTTTGGTGGTTTGTAGAACCACTCATTGGAATCACGCCCTATTTTGATTTGTGAAGGGATATCTCTAATATTTTTGTCAAGGCACTATGATTACGGTTTCAACTTGAGTTTGGGAAGGGCTGAAATTCAATCGCATGCATCTCTTTCTTATTTGGTGTGGTGTAGAGGCACAATGTTTTATGTTATTTCTTGTTTGATTAGCCTATGAGACCAACAATGGAGCTATTTCATTCATTTGGAGGCTTGAAGGTAAGGTGGATATGGTGCAGAGGTACCTTCTATAGTGTGTCACAACACTAAATAGATGTTTTGTGTGATACTTTGGTGTATTTGTTAACCACAATGTTTTATACGATGTTATGTTTGTGTCTGCTCAAAGTGTCTATGTCTTTGCTAGAGACACTTTGTTAAGGATTATGGATGGTGATGGTTTTTGATTGGATATTGGTATGATATGAATTGAGTTTTATTTTGATAGTGTTGGATTTTTGAAATATTTAATGTTTTTGGAGTTTTGAAATTATTCAATTTTTTTTTGGATTTTTGAGATTTTATTTCTTTTTTGGATATTTTAGATTTTTAGATTTTGTGAAAGATGTTCTATCACTTATTGATGTAGAAGATGTGTATCAACATTTATTCTCAAGCAAGATGTATTTTATTTACTCCCAATGTCAAGCAAGGCATGTAACATTATGAATGGATGAATGAACTAGTGGGTTGGAAATAGATAGGTGATAGATGGGGGTAGCATATTATGGACTCAAAGTTGATTTGGTTTGCAAGGAGTATCTCGCAATGAGATAACATATTTATCTAAGCTAAGGGATTGGATATATGGCTATGTATCTAATGTCATAACGCATTGAATGACATGTGGTCCACACAAATGGACATGTAAAGAGGTTTTTGAAAACATGTTTTACATTTTATGTCTTTAGTTTTGATCAAAGATCAAGGGATGTATTTGGATAGGATGGAAATAGGATAAGCAAGATGAAAGATGATAATGGATGACAAAAGGAAGGATTGTAAAATGGATATGGACTAAAGGGTGTGGATAAGGTGAAGCTGTAGGATGCATGTGCTTATAGAGATCCTTAGCCTTGTCAAGATCAAAGGTGGAAAAGTGAATATGGATGTAGATAGGGTGATGGATAATGAATGCCGAGGGATCATGGTGAATGTGGTAGGTAGGATAGGATGATTGAAACATGCCCTTAAGTAGAGTGCAAGAGAACAATAGATTACACATGATGCCTTGTTGTCATGCTTTCATCATGATACTTGCCCAAGGCACCACAAGAAGTGATTTTCTCCATTGGACGGATTGTGACTTTTATTTATTTTGTGTTTTTTTTAAAAAAACTTTTTGGAGGATAATGGTTGCATAATAGGAAATGGACGAAGGATGCAAGCATTTCATTCTTTAGATAGTACCACTAAAAGTTGTGCTACAATGAACCATAGCTATTGAAGGTATACTCTAAGATGTTGGTAAGGTGATCGTAGAGGGAGATGAAGTGGATGATAAGGTTGACTAGGGTAAGGATTTATGCAAAGGAAAGGATTGGATAAGAGGAATGGAAAATAGGTGTTAGATAATGGATGTGATTTTGGAATATATGTGTAGAGGGGACAAAATTGTTGGCAAGATTAACATTGACACACACCTTGAAGGGTGGTGGAGTGATGGAAGAAAAATGGATTTCACATAGGTCTTTTGGAAGAAAAGTGGAGTGATATGGATGTATTTTGGATGAGTTCACATAGGTGGATGATTGGAAGGTTCTTAGGGATGTGTGGATTTTTTTAATCTTGATTTGTGGTAGTGTAAGTGGATTGTGATCTAGGAGTGATGGAGGGATATACAGAGTTAAGATGGATAGAAGGGATGAAGGATTTAGTTTTGGGATATAAAGACCTAAGATCTTGAGAGTGAGCTATGTAGCTAAGGCCATGATAATTAAGGTTTAATTTTATAAGGTGTTCTAATATACCTTGTTCATGGATGCCTAACCCTTTTTCTTGATAATGCACTCTTTGGAATATTTTTTTAGCAGTGAGATATTGATTTCTTTTGAAACAAGATGCAAGTCCATTTTGAGGTGGATATTATTGAAGATTTTAAGATCGCTGCAAATGTAATAGCACTCTCCAATTTTCTGTGTGTTTCAAATGCAACAATCTTTCTTGTATTTATATTGAGAGAGACACTAGGAGAGACATGTCCCTTCACGGGA
>MU223137.1:3420470-3430742 GCA_018584345.1 Thuja plicata | reverse complement strand
TATCGGTAATCAAGGAGAATAAGGACAGACAAGGTAAACCGACAGACAGTTATTTATTTTAAGTATTTCAAAGGCATACATCTTGTAGGGACTTAATAATCTGAGGTGTATTGATTGGTGGATTAAAATTTAAAGGATAAATTTTTGAGGCCACTGATTCACCCCCCCTCTCAGTTATTACTAACAGAACCCTCCATTACAACGATAGATTCAAGATATATATGCCTTTTACAACTTATTTTCCCCCATATTTATTGTTATTTTATTAATTAATTAATATAAATTAATTTGTATTTGTTAATATTAATTTATATTAGTAATTGTTAATCAATTAATATAAATTAATTAATATTTTATAATTTGATTTATATGAATATAAATTAATTTATATAAGATGTTTAGCTAAGGGAATTGATAAATTAATTTATATCAGTATAAATATGAATTAATTTATTAAAAGGGAACCTTGTAAGTCTATTATGATTTAAGGTTTTTTAATCTAATAACATGATTATGCTATCTAATTGGAATTAATGGGATATCAAATGTGTAATACATATGCACACTTTTGTGTCATGGTTGTCTTGGCTGATGGTCGGAATAGGTAGAGTGTTTCCCTAGGTGGATTTTGTCTTTAAGATTGGATTATTTTATGGCTTTATATATTTTTATCTTTGGGGTTATATTATGGAATGTTCATAACCATTTTGTTATCAGATTAGTTCATATGTTGTCTCGTGTAAATATGTAAGTTATGTATGTGTTCTATTGAGTCTCAATCATTATGTTATTTCACCACAAGAGGTGACACACCATTGTTGTGTTGAGTTTCAATTTGTTAACTTAGTCACCTTGTTTCTTTTGTTATGATTATTCTATGTTTTGAATGATGGTCCTTATGGACTACATTTTACTCCATGTTTGGAGAGAGATGCTATTGATCCTTTTTTTATGAACATTGAGTTTGTGATATGAGACTATGAGAATTTTGATGATTGTTTTATTGAGATGTCCATTATGGGATGGATGATTTACTGAGATGTCCATTATGAGATGGATGAATTATTGTTATGTCCATTATGGGGTGGACAGTTTGGATCCTGGTACATGATGTGATATTATTTATTATGATCCAACACTTTATTTTGGTGATTTTCATGACTTTAATGATTTATGAGAATTCTTTTCTAGTTTTGGTTTTGACTTATCTTGGTTTATTTTGGTTGGAGCACTAGGGTAGGTTATCTAGAAGCATAGAAAGGAAGTGGCTTGCAATGAGCGTTGAGGCCCTCAAGTGGCTGTCAGGATCGCTCATTGTAAGTAGCTTAATAAAGTGGTAACTTAATAAATTTATTGAGAGAAAACATTAATAATATAATTGTGTACCTCACCTATGCCTTGAGCACTAGTACAGGCTAGGATGGTATGAGAAGATGTTAGCTCATCTAGTGAGATGTTTTTCTCTGGCATAGTTAGTAACCTTGTCTATATGATAGGTTTACAGATGTCACATATGGTCACTTGAGTGTCGAGGTCTAGAGAGGCTGCCAAGATGAAACTCAAGGGTTAGACATATGTGATGACACTTGCCTATATGTGTTCTAGGTTCCTATGTGAGCATTTGGTATGCTTAATTTGTGTCTCAATCATTTATACCTTATAACCATTTATTACCATTTTATATGTGTACCTTTGCATTAGTCTTGCTTGTTTGGCTGGTCCTTTGAGTGAGGTTTGGTGTTATCTCCTCAGCACAGTGGAGTGGACCTCCGGGTTCCAAGTGGTCAAGTGGTACTAATTCTTTTTACCATTGAGATTTGACGTCATATTTTTGTGGTAGGATGATCCTTGTTGTTGATGCTATGTTCATTGCTTGGAGATTTTTTATTGTCATCACGAGATGTTATCATGTATTTTATGTATTGAATTGAGACATCTATCTAGGAGATGTTATGTATTGTATTATGACTTGATTCATTATTATTTTTATTCCTGTGACATGTACAGTGGAAGCTGTTTAATTATGTATGTCATGATGTATCATTGTATCTTATTGATTGTACCTTTACGTATATTAATATGATGAGTGTATATTGATTCCTTCTATTCAATGTATATGTTAGTTTTCTTATTGATATGTTTTCATCTCATTATGACTAATTAAAGAATTAGAAATATTTTATTTGGGTTGTAAAATTAATGTAAGATATATCATGTGATTCTGTTATGGTCATTCTTAGTAGTTTGGTTAATGTAGTTAAACATAACTACGTCTTGGAACCCTTGGTATAGTTAATTGGTTTTATGAACATTGGTATTATGTTTTATCATAAGTTAATAATTTTAAGAATTTGTCTAAGGAAAAGAATAAAAGTGCCAAGATCTAGAAGCTCAATAGATAGCACAAGAGAGACAAATATGATATGATCAATAATAAAGGATACAAATCAATTACAATGAATGTATATGTGCCTAAATATATAGGAAATGCATGATAACTAAGAGATGTGCAAGAGATAACCTATCAACCACACAAGGTGGAATCACATGTCCACCAAAGGTGGATCATCCTCCATTGTAAAATAAAGTATGTGCAAACATGTGCAACAATGAGAGGATGATAATGTAATAAGATCACTAAAGGTGGATCTCACACATGAGATAACAACTATCACTACCTAAAGTGGAATTTCTCCTACACCATGTGCTAAAACAAAATGAAAAATCCTAGGTGTCTCATATGAAAAATACTATGAAATGCATTATCCTAATTAAGCTTAAGTAAAGTGTAATTAGGAATTTTTAATTGCACCAACACCCCCCTTAAGTGCAACTTATGGGAATGCACTTAAACTCACAATGCTAGATGACAATGCAAAATGGGTCCCGACTACTAGGCCATGTTAGGTACCCATGTACAATATGCAAGTGCAATGAAATCTCTCATAAAGTGGAGAAAGAGTGAAAACCTCAAGCGAAAACCCTCCCCCAAAAAGAGATAAAAAAATAAACAAGATGCATGGATGGATGGAGTAAGAAAGACCCCCCATTATGACATAAATCATGTATATACAATAAAGAATCTCTCCATAAGACATAAATAAGGAGACATGATACCCCCATAGTAAATAGTCTCCTCCAAGGATGGTAAGTGCTTGAAGGCAAAACATAGTTCAATGCCTAAAAAAAACATTTTTCCCCTTAGGAAGACGATATACCAAGTATAAATGTAAGAAGGCTTCCCATTGTGGATAGGAAGAAGGAAGGGGAATCCAATAGAATAATGAAGTCTCTAAAGTGTGCCTATGTGTCTCCATGTCCTTGGTTGATGAAGATCCCACTAACCAATCAGGATAAATCCCAATAGAAGAAGGTGACAAGCAAGAAACCAATGGTAACTTAGTGTGATCAAAATCCAAAGACAAAGTTGCCTCCTCAAAATAAGTAGGAAGAGACACAAAGTATCCCTCCTTCAATGTAGAAGGTACACTAATGGTAGATGCTCCTGGATCAATATAGAAACTTCTCCATGATAACTGAATGTTGTTCCTCCCTTTAGAAAGAAACAATGTCATAGGTGTATCAATGAATCCTCCCCAATCAATAGGAAGAATCCTCATGATATATGATGTCTCAGGAAACTAAATAGGAATCTCAAATACAAGAGTATGATCATCTTGAATCATGCAATGTGACATATCAAGTGAAGTTTGAGACTCATGAATGCCAATCTCCAAAGACTCAAATGTCTTCTCTGGAGATAGAGAAACCTCCTCCAACTGCTATATCAAATGATCCATGATCATGTCAAACTCAAAAGAAGGATCAAGTGGAGAATGAAGATGTGGGTTGGAGTGTTCCCTCGTAATAGAAGAAGGATCATCCTCATCAAAGAGAATATTAATGTCATCAATGATGTCTCCCAAATCTGCAATGTAGGACTCCACAAACAAATCTGCAATGTCTATCAAGAAGTCATCCCAAGGAACTATACTTGGTAGACAAGGAATATCCTGCTGCATTGAATCACAATAAACTATGGCTGAAGCAGTACAAGAATCATAATGAGAAACAATAGAAGTTATCTCAACTCGAGAAGTAGGAGTTTTTGTTGGAGGTTCTAGATCTTTTGGGAATGGAGGAACATGTGGATCTCCATACATCTCCCAAAGAATGGTCCAAAGATCATGAATAATCTCTATCTTCTTGTCATCAAGATAATCCATAACATCCATATCTATATTGAAATAAATACCATTGAGAACTTTTTTCCAAGAGTTCCAATTGAGAGGACCATCAGAACTAGGAAACTTGTCCATGTATACAAATAGGGCAATAAATTATGCTCACTAAGATGAGTGAAAACTAAATCACTCGATTCCTTATAGTTTTCTTTTGTCAATTGAATTAAACCATCCATGATGCACTTCTCACATGAAATAATGAGATCAACAAATCAATACACCCCCCAAAATGAAATGAATCAACAAACCCTGCCAAAATAGATGATTTTGGCACTTTATATGTAGTGAGTTTACAATTGCCACTTGCCAAAATCGACCAAAGTGGGCTTTTGATTTTGATAATTACAACATACAATATGAAGCTATAGTAGACTAAAAAAATAAGACACACTATCTTTCAAGGATCCAATTAATTACAAGTGCCACAATAGGCCAAAATAGACCAAATGTTGAAAGTACAATGTCCACTCCCAATGGCTAAAATCTGATAGAAAATCTATAAAGTAGACAAAAAATCATGTACTTTCAAAAATAATTGCACTTTAAAATGTGTCTGTAAGATCCTGAACGAAGCCTCTAAAGTTGCAAAATCAAGGACTGGAGACTAAAGACTTGCCGAGCTCGGGAGACTGAAGACTTGACGAGCTCAGGGGTACTATCAACTCAATGAGCCAAGGCGAGCTCGAAGCTGACCAAAATCGGCCACAGTGAACTTGGCGGGAGGAAACATTACGATGAGCTAGGACCGTGGTGGAGTTTGGAAGCTGAGAAGATTAGATTGGGTGTTGTTGCAGGCACGATCCAAGTCAGATCTCAATGGAGCCAATGCAATTTCATATTTATTTTGTGATGTCTCTTAGCTGGCATAGGCGAGCTGATCAATCCAATGTTTGATTCGGGCTTGAGCATGATGAATGTCAGAGGTGACGGGCTTAGTGAGCTGAAGAGGTTTGACTCATAGTCTTCTTGTAATGTTAATCCCACATCGCTTAGTCAAAAATTCAGTGGTGTTTATATATTGAAGCTCTTGGAATTAATTTTGAAGTCGCAGTGTCATCGAATGCTTTTTCTATGTAGCATGTGTTATGCTTGCCGCGGTATGATGTCTATCGGGGGTAATGTATGCATCCAATGCTGATGTAATGTCAATGTCTGTAATATGCCCAAAAATTGACTATTGGAATATAGTTTCAATCATATTTAATGTGTGATGGAATTACAATTAAATATAATTACATCTGTTATGTAATGCTCTGCATTAGCATTACCGTTAGATTATAATATGGACTGTAATGTTAATGCAGATCATTTTTAATAGTTAATTATGTTTATTGTTTTAGAAACTTCTCCTATAGATGATTAGTTAAGAGATATTAAGTAAACTAATTATATTAGTTAGTAATTAATGGATATCATGAAGGGTCATGATCCTCCAAGTTGCTAACCCTTTGTATAATATATATGGTTGATTGGAATGAGGAATCAATCAATAACAAAGGCCATTTCTTTCCTCAGATCGTCAACAAGAGAAGATTATTCACTTACCTATTCATCCATTTCCTTAACATGGTATCAGAGCCAAGTTAGGAGAAGTGAATAAAGATAACACGCAAATAGACATCGGCGATCTGCGGACCATATCTAGGGTATCATCGATCTACATTAATAAGTAAAGAAATCGATGATCTAGGAACCAATGATCTGCAATATAAATTGATCTTTAATATACATAGACATCGGCGATCTGTATGAGCGATTTGCATCAAGGATCATCAACACCCGAGCATCTACAATATCTGTGACTGTATCAAGGATAAATCAGGTAGAGACCCATTAAACTTACAGACATTTAATCGAAGATAGATTAACTTGCAGGCACTCAAATCAATGATAGAAGCTCATTAATCTACAAACATCTAAATTGACAATAGAGACTCAGATTATTCCAGTTATCAGAAATTATCGGTAGAGACACATAAAACTATTGCATCTTCAATAAATCAGGAATTTTAATACTTGAAGGTTATAAAATATGGCCCACACACTCAGGATGGAGGATAGACTTGAAGGTGCCTCTAACTTTGTCTCTTGGAAGATTTGAATCAATACATTGATGCAAGAAATAGAACTAGAATCCTACATAGAGGAAGAACCTAAAATACCTAAAGATGAGATAGAAAAAACAATCTGGAAAAGACGAAACAATAAAGCCAAGAAACTAATCATTGACTCAGTTAAACACTCAATATTACCAAGCATGTCGAGGTTAACATCTGCTTATGAGGTTTATAAAACCATTCAAAATACATTTGAGATAAATACTACAAGAAGGATATTAACTCTAAAACAACAAATGATGAATATCAAAAAGAATAAGGGAGAAACAATAACATCTTACTTTCTAAGAATCACTGAAACAAGGGATCAACTATTCTCCATCGGTAATACAGTTGATGATGTTGATCTTTCCCTAACTTCTCTAAGGGGATTACCTTTATCATGGGAGTCATTTATTCAATGTATCAATGGAAGGCCTCCTTTGCCTAAATTTGACCAACTCAAAAATGATTGCTTACAAGAGGAAACTTGATTGATATCTAGAGGGATTGGACCAAATAAAGGAAGTGAGATTCAAGCACTACAAACAAATACTTTCAACAAGAAGAAGAAGTTCTTCAAGAGGAAAGGAAACATAAATTTTTCTAGTAATGCCAACTTCTCAAATAAATCTTATAAGAAAGACAAATCGAAGGTTCAGTGTTACAAATGCGACAAATATGGGCAAACTCATAGAGAATGTCCTACCAGAAATAAAGGACAAGCAGATATAGCTGAAACCAAAGAAGATAATTCACTATTCTTTCTAGCATTATCAAGTGAACTTAATACAAATAAGAACATCTAGATAATTGACAGTGGATCTTCTAGACACATAAATAGATTTAGGAATCAGTTTGAAGATCTTGAAGGACATTCATCTAAAGAAGTCACCATTGGTGATAACTCCACCTACACTATGAAATGAATTGGGACATGTTCAATCAAACTAGGAAGCGGGGTAACATTACATCTAAAAGATGTTCTATTTGTACCAGGAATTAAAAGGAACCTAATATCCATTTTAGGGCTAGCTGATCAAGGATATAGAGTCACATTTAATGAAGGGGTGATACCACAATAGTGGGTTATACATTTTTTCTTAAACAGACATTGAAGTCTACATTGTGAGAAAAACTTTCACATTCAGATGCATATTGTCATTAAGCTGTTTGAAATTGGAAGATGAAGTAAACTAAAGTCTTTTAGGATTTTCTGTCTAGATTCTAAATATATTTTTTTAATTTTTTTTTCAATTGATTTTAATGGTTTTTTTTTTCTCCCACTAAAACTTCTATGTTGCTGAAAACGTCATTTTCAAAAAGGTACAATGACTTCGTACAACATAACATTTTTTTCTAAAATAGATATCAATGTGCTTCTTTCAAATTTGGTTTTGTAACATCCATATGGAGGGCATGCAATTGGTTTGATGACATTATCATGATTATTGCATATTTTATGAATGTTTGAAGTAGAGTCAACCGTAATTTTGATATACCTTGACTGCGTAGCTAATAACTTGTGTATTTATCAAAATTCAAATTTTTTTAATAGAAAGAAGACTCAAAGCTGGAGGGCACTGTTATTTTTCAATTTTTTTTTCTATTTTCTACTATTTTTCATTGAACGTCAAACCTGGAAGTTTATATTCGATAAAAAACCTACATCCAATGCACATCAAAATACATAGACCTAATTAATTCAAAATTTGTCAAATCTATATTCATTAGAAAGCTCATTCAGAGTACTTGTGTGATGCAAAAGGAGGTGTCCCTATCCTTCCATTTGAGCCCCACGCTTGAGCCCTGGAGCCATGAAAACTGCATATTGTTGTTAGCCTTTGCAGATGACCTCAATTTTGGGGGTTTCAATAGAAACTAGTTTCGATCGAAACTAATTAGTTTCAATCGAAACTACTTTCTATCGAAAGTACTTTCTTTGTTTAACATGCATATGGGTAAAAACCATAGAAAAATTTTGACTAGTTAGTTTCTATTGAAACTAAGCAAAAAAGGTAGTTTCGATCGAAACTAAGAATGTTTCGATCGAAACAATTAGGTACTTTCTATCAAAAGCACTTGACTAAATCATCCCCCTCACGGATTTCATTAGGAATTCCTTCCTCTAAAAAAGTGTAACCCACTATTGTGGGATCACCCGAAGATAAAGTTCTTATTTGGCCTAAAAATTCAAATATAAAAAATGTTGTAACAATAGGATCTAGAGATGGTAGCTTATATAAACTACTCCGCAATCAAAAGGTTGCATTAAACCATAAAATTTATCATAACAATGAATTATGGCATAAGAGGTTAGGTCACCTAGGTTATAGTGCTCTACCTATCATAAAGAAAATAACCTCAGGAATACCTAATGTAGAATCAAAATACTCTAGCATTTGTAAAGGTTGTGCACTAGGAAAAAATAATAAAAGTTCATTCCCTTCTAGTGAACACAAGTCTAAAGACATTTCAAAACTTATTCATTCTGACCTATGTGGGCCCATGTCAACACCCTCGCTAATAGGATCTATATACTACATAATATTCATTGATGATTTCTCTCAGAAAACTTGGATATACTTCTTGAAGATAAAAGAATCAATTGAAGTACTATCTAAGTTCAAAGAATTCAAAACTTTAGTAGAAAATAAAACAGGGAAGAAAATCAAAATAGTAAGATCAGATAATGGGGGTGAATACACAGCTGAAATCTTTAAAGAATTCTACAATTCTGTTGGGATTAAGAGGGAGTATACTGTGCCATATAATCCTCAATAGAATGGAGTAGCAGAAAGAAAGAACATAACGATAATAGAAGAAGCTAAAGCCATGATGCATGACCAAAACATTCATGTCTCATTTTGGGCAGAAGCTTCAAATATTGCAGTATATATACAAAACATATGTCCACACTCTAGTCTAAAAGATATAACTCTTGAAGAAGCTTTCACTGGAAACAAACCAAACTTAAGTCATCTCAAAATATTTGGATGCCCAGTTTATATTCATGTTCCAAAAGAAAAGAGGACCAAACTAGAACCATCTAGAAAAAGAGGTATTCTAGTGGGCTATAGTGAATACTGCAAAGGATATCACATATACATTCCAAGACAAAGGTCAGTTGAAATAAGCAGAGATGTAAAATTTGATGAAAGCATTACATGCAGAGATTCTAAAGATAATCAAAACTTAGAATCAGAAGAAGAACCCTCTACTGAAATTGAGAGGGAGAATATCTTAGAAGAAATTGAGCCTCCAAATCTAAATGATGAAGATGTCTATAACAAGAAAAGACCACTATGGGCAAGGAAAATGTTTGAAGAAAACAACATGGAACCATATGAAATGTTCAAAGAAAATAAAATAACTAGAACACAAAAATGTTGTGCAGCATTGTTAACAGAGCTTACAAATCAAGAACCAACTGATGCTAAGGAAGCCTTAGCAAGTCAAGCCTAGAAAGATGCCATGATTAAAGAGTATCAATCCATACTAAAAAATGATGTTTGGGATATAGTACCTAGACCTAAAGGCAAATAAGTTGTTTCTTCTAAATGGTTGTTCAAAAACAAAATGCACCTGATGGTAGCATTGAAAAACATAAAGCTCGATTTGTTGCAAGGGCATTCTTATAGAAAGCTAGAATTGACTATGAAGAGACATTTGCACCAATTGCCAGATATACTTCAGTAAGAACCATCATTGCAATTGCAACTTCTAAAGGATGGAAGATACATCAGATGGATGTTAAGACAACCTTCCTGAATGGTTCAATTGAAGAAGTGTATATAGAAAAACTAGAAGGGTTCACTACACATGACAAAACACATTATGTCTACAAACTTAAAAGGGCTCTCTATGGACTAAAACAAGCCCCTAGAGCTTGGTATGCAAGAATAGACAACTATCTAACTAAACTAGGATAC
>MU223137.1:3334191-3418856 GCA_018584345.1 Thuja plicata | reverse complement strand
ACTCTTAATAGTTAATTATGTTTATTATTTTAGAAACTCCTCCTATAGATGATTAGTTAAGAGATGTTAAGTAAACTAATTATATTAGTTAGTAATTAATGGATATCATGAAGGGTCATGATCCTCCGACTCGCTAACCCTTTGTATAATATATATGGTTGATTGGAATGAGGAATCAATCAATAACAAAGGCCATTGCTTTCCTTAGACCATCAACAAGAGAAGATTATTCACTTACCTATTCATCCATTTCCTTAACATTGACAATGATCTCAAATCTGAAAAAATGGATAAATTGATAAAAATTCATTACCCAATTGCAAGTTGGGTTGTCCAAGTCCAATTTGCATAAAAATATTTTACATCAAATTTGAATTTTTCCTAATATAAGAAAATTTATAGTCAAAATTCACTAAAAAGGCCACTCAGATGCAATGGCGAGGTCAGATCTTGTTCTAGATGCTCCCACAAGATGCTAATATCCAGATCTGACAATCAAAATTTACTGGAATGACCACCTGGATGCAATAGCAAGGTCAGATCTTTTTCTAGATGCTCCCACAAGCTGCTGATATCCAGATCTAAATCGTGGCCCTCTAAAAGTTGAAGCAAAATACTCTCTAATGACTATGCAATGAACACTCCTATGGCTCTGATACCATGTAAGAATATGCCTAAGGAAAAGAATAAAAATGCCAAGATCTAGAAGCTCAATAGATAGCACAAGAGAGACAAATATGATATGATCAATTGATTGATTCAATAATGATCAATAATAATGGATACAAAATCAATTACAATGAATGTAGATGTACCTAAATATATAGGCAATGCATGATAACTATCAAATCTGCAGGAGATAACCTATCAACCACACAAGGTAGAATCATATGTCCACCAAAGGTGGATCATTCTCCATTGTACAATTAAGTGTGTGCAAACATGTGCAACAATGAGCGGATGATAATGTGATAAGAGCACTAAATGTGGATCTCACACATGAGATAACATCACATAAAGTGGAATTTATCCTACACCATGTGCTAAAATGAAATACAAACTCATAGGTGTCTCATATGAAAACTACTATGAAATGCATTATCCCAAGTAATCTTAAGTAAAGTGTAATTAGGAATATTAAATTACACCAATAATAATGTTACCTCGCTTGCATCTTTCATCCTAGGTCATTTCCTTATACCATCCTTGCATACCCTCATAGCTCATCATTTCATTTCATGACCTTACTTTTCATTTAGAACCTTGTTCTCGTTACTATTTTGTCATTATCCTTTTGGACTTACTATATCCCTTGTCATCCTTCATTTGGTCCTTACCCTTGGTTTTCATTTCAATCCTTCATTTTGTCATTATCACTAGTTTGCATTTAGGTCCTTGTCCTCCACATTGTCATGAACTTTCCATTATCATATTGATCTTTTCCTTCATTCTATTAGATCACCTTTAGCATCCCATCCCATCTCATTGGTCACATTTTACTTTCATTATCCAAAACCTCTTAGAGTTATAAGGTACACATTATCTCTCTTAGGTTGCATTTGTCTTCCACCCCCTTTAGATTCATATTAGGCATTTTCCTTAGGTCCATACCCATGGTTGAAACAAAGTCCTGAGATGCTAGGAGACGAGAGAATTCCTCACAACCATCCATGGAAAATTTCAACTCAAGACCATTTCAATTTCATCACACACAATGCCCCTATTATGATGCTAATAGAGGATCGCCTAAAAATTTACCCCCATCATTGCATATAAATTTATTTGGAGCTCCACAACAAACCAACTTTGGAAATAATCCCCAATTCCATAGACCTAGCTCCTCATTTACATTTGACTTTGATAAATGGAACAAATATCATGACCAACAAGGATCCTTCTCACATATTGAATTAAGTTTCCATCTAGGTTATAACTATGTCCAAACCAAATCACCTTGGAATTCTCAAAAGGAGTCCCATATTCGATCTCGACCATCCTTATATTTGGAGTCCTCACATGTTGAATCAAATTTCCATCTAGTTTATAATTATGTCTAGCTTAATTCACCTTGGAATTATCAAAAAGAGTCTCATGTTCAATCACAACCATCCTTAGATTTAGAGTCCTCACAAGATGGTCATGTCCATTTAGCAGAATTTTCTCAAGCATAAATTGATAAAGATTGTGAGGCATTGTTTCTTAGTGACCCTATTGCATATTCCCTTCACCTTCAAGACAAAATAGATTCAAGCTCTGAGCTTAAATCTAGGTGGAATGAGGCTAGGTCACAACTTGGCAATCAAACAAAACCATTCAAAAAAAATGACAAACTTAAATTCTCAAAAATTTACCTCAAAAATTGGGTCATACACAAGAAATTATTTTTGAGCATGATCATAATCATCCCCCCATGTCTATCTTTGGATCATTCTATATAAATCACACTAATGATGCAGCCATATCCCATCAATTTAATGTCCCTCAAATAGGTTCCATATCTCTCACCATTCCTGCTTCATTCCCTAAAGCTTCACAAGAATAATCTACACCATCTCCATCAAATGGCACATTAAATGATTAAAATTTCTAAGGGATATCCATAATAAAAATTTAAATTAATCTATTCCTTGGTACAAGCCCCTTTTACAATTCAGTAATTTTGGATCCAATGCCACCATATGCTCCATTCCCAAGCAAAAACATTTTAGAGAATCTCATCCAAACTCCTTCCATATGTCAAGACATTTATTCATTCCCAAAATCTCCCATACATATTCCTAATCATACCTCATGTCAAGAGGATGATATAAAGCATGACAAAATGAGTCCTAAAATAAATCAAGATCAAGATCCTATGAATGACCAATCTCATACAATTGTTGACCAAGATGCCATTTTCCTATAATTTAATGGTGATCTTGTTAGTGTAATAAGTTAATTCACTTATTAATTAAATTATTATGATTTAATTATTAAAGTCACTTATTATCTCTAGTTCACTTAAGCTAAAATTTAGGCATATAATAATTAATTCTTTATTAATTATTTTCATGCAACCTAGGTTTCTCCCCTTTTTAGGGTTTTGATCACCTTTTATAAGGTTTGATTTCTTTGTATTTGTTTTTTCAATTCTGATTGATCTTGAATCATCTTGAATTTTGTATTCTATTATTGAATCAATTGAGGATGTTTCCTCTTTCACAGATTTTTTGTTTTTGGCTTCCATAGCTTTTGCTTCTCTCTTTCCGTGATAGGTGTTTGCATGCAGGTGATTCTTGGGAGCTGTAGGGTTGAGTTTTCATCAACTCTAATATGGTATCAAAGCTCCAGATCTTCATGCACATGTTCTCTTCATGAGAGATTTGGCCTTGTTCTTTAGATCTATATTTTTTAAAAGGTTTTTTGTTTCAGATTTTTTGTGGATGTGGGGGAAGTTTGTTTTTGGAGCACTTTGGGATCAAACAAATCTCATGGTTGTGCGCAAAGGGCCCTAAAACCCCTATTTTCATATAAGGCACGTCCAATTTGGACACAATTGTATTTTCGGGCAAGTTTTTTGCATGTACGATCGTATCTGGGCACATTTTTTGATGCGATGAAAAAGCAATTGGTTGGTGAGAAGGTAGGTAATTGGGATTTAGTTTTGGCACTAGCAAAGTTTGCTTATAATAATTTAGTGAATAAGAGTACTGGGAGAACACCTTTCGAGATTGTTTATGGTTTACATCCTAAAGGAGTAGGATAATTGAGGGATATCAGTGTTGAAGAAAAGAGGAGTGTTGAAGTAGAAATGTTTACCGATCATATGAAGGATTTGCATGATAGAGCTAAGAAGCATTTGGATGGCATGAATGATAAGTATAACGAGAGAGCTGATAGGAAGAGGAAACATAAGGAGTTTGAAGTTGGTGATGAAGTGATGGTTTTCCTGTGAAAATGTAGATTTCCAGTTGGTACCTATAGTAAGTTGAAGATGAAGAAGTTTGGACCTTGTAGGATCTTGAGAAAGTTTGACTTAGGGAATGCTTATGAAGGTGAGTTACCAGAGGACATGGACATATCAAGTATATTCAACATAGAAAACTTGTACCAATATCATGAATTAGATAGCAGTGAAGGAGATGTATCAAAGAGTGAATTACAATATCCTAAGAAGCAGAAGGAGGAGGTTGAACAGATCTTGGATACGAGAATTGGTCGCAACACTAGAGGAAAATAGAATGAAGAATATCTTGTTAAGTGGAAGAATAGATTGGTTGAGGATTCTTCATGGATTTCTCAGGTGGAGTTAAACCAACTGGGTTTTCCTTCATCATAGCAAAGTGAGAGGCTCACTTTTCAAATAACCCCAGGTGTCTGATGTAGGAGCATCTTGGGTTTCATTGCAATCTTGCATCAACCAAAAACATTTGAGTTTTTTTTTCCTGGTCACTGGTTGCAATGTTTTCTGTCGCGGTTGGATTCTTCGAATCCTTAGCGGTTGCGGTTGTAGATTTGTGTTCATGAGATCATTAGGAAGATTTTCCTATGATCGCAACTCATTTGGAATGAAGTTATGTTGGATTCTTTGGTTGTGTTTAGAATGTGTTCTTCATGTTTCTGAAGCGGTCAGTGTTTGGATCTTTGGTTGGATTTCCTTGATCAGTGGTGCTTATGGCTCATTTTCCTATGTGGCTACGTGTTTGGCTGAACTGTTTGTATGATCGCTCCTTGTGATTTAATCGTTGGTTAAAGATCTCAAGATCTGAGGTCGACTGGATAGTTAGTTGGTAACACGTTTTGTTTGTCTTGAAAAATGTAATCTTGAGGCCGACCTGTTTGGTTGCGGTCGTGTATAAATGTTGGATCTTGGTATTTATTTTGGGGGGGAAGCATGAGGAAGTTGGGAGACTCAGTTAGGGCTTGAAGAAGGCTGGTTTGATGTCGTAGGTTAGGAAGAATAAGTAGGTTTTTTTTATAATAAGTCACTGGCATTGGAGTTGGGCATGTTGACTGCTATTGCAGAACGTTGTAATTGTTTTACCTGTCAATGAAAATGTTGCATGTGTGTTCCATACTCTAGATCTGTGTGTTTACTTCTCATAATCTTTGATTTTCTGCTGTGTAACTCTTGTTGCAAGGTTGGATTGTTCATTTTCTTGGACACTCTTACCTTGATTGCATCACAAAATCCCCAAGCAAGTCCCCTAAAAAGAAATGACAACACTTATTTTTAATCATCAAGATCACCCTAGCGTAGAAGATGATAACATACATAAGTGTTCTCACGATTTAAAAGACACGCGTAAATTATTATTCCAAATCAAAATGTGAAGGTGAAATTTAACCCAACTTAAAAGTGAACAAATTAACAAGCAAGATAAAGCACATGGAAAAAGAAACTTGTCTACAATAGTTGTCTTCAAAAAAATCCAACAAAACCACTTATGTTAGTAGCTTTGATGATAGATCTTAGACAACTGAAAAAAACAAGTGCACATGAAAGTGAATTAGAAATAAAACACCAACAAGCCTTATAGAAAAATAAATCGCAAAAACATAATTTTTGAATTATATTGATTAGTTTTTAAAAATAAATTATTGAAAAAGATCAAAGGATACAAAATTTAAGCCTAGTTGCAAAACAAAGTTTGACTCTAAACAAGTATACCTAAAATCTTGAGGGAATTTTCAAAATTTACCTTTACCATTAGATCAACATCTCAATCAACTTTCCAACGATTGTACAATTTTGAAAATCAGACAAAAATAAAAATTGTGTTAGTTAATGAAAGATGTTATTTCTAATTTGAAAAATCAAACAAAAAATTGTGTTAGTTACATACATTTGAATGAAGGGTGTTAATTTGGAATGGTGAGTTGAAGGGCTTAAACCCCTTGTTGCCCAAGTGAGTAGATGCTAGGCATAGAAGGGGTTATGCCCCTAAGCATAGATAAGCTAAGCTCTTGGTCTGCACCAGGGGCTTAACAAGTCGAAAAAATAAATCCCTCGGGGTTTGAACTTTTAAAGAGAGGTAGAAAACAATATTAAAGAGGAGTCAAATGCCAAACAAAATGTATCCACATGGAACTTCGGACTCCAAACTATTATGCAACTCTTTGTATTCACCCTGCTCAGACTTCAAACATAAAGTCAATTAAAACGATGAATTTGAACAGGTTTATTTTATTTATGCATTTCCAATCAGTCTTCACTTGGGGATTTGGGCGGACTTGAAAACAAGTTGTGGTAGATTTCAATGTTCTGTAAAACAAAACTTGGAAATAATAAATTTTCATGGACTTGAAATCGATGTGTTAATGATGGGTTTCAGCACATGCGAGTTCCAAGAATCAAGGTGGTTTTAAAATGAGTTTGGGAAGAGTTTCAAAACACACCTTTGCCTACTAAACTTGTGCTGCCTTTGACCACCCTGCAAAATCTCCACTAGAGTTCATAACTTCAAAAGCATTTATCTCAAATTTCAAAATCCAAAGGAATTCAAAGGTTGAAGACCATCATTTGTCTAGACTAAAGACGGTATCAAAAGCCTTTTACTCCAATCATGTAATCACCTCTTCTTTAAATATATTGTTTATACCCTTTAAAAATGAATGAAAGTAAGAATTTTAATAATGTCTATAAAATTAAGCAGTTTTAAGAGATCAAAATTCATATCATTAATCCATTTCCAGATTATTTTTATGTCGGTTATTCTATTATGAATCTTGACTAAGAAGTTTACTAGTTTGTGAAGTCTTGTCTCTTCAAAGAACTTGTTTAGACCTTAAAGTGCTTACGGATTGTATATACACCAATAAATGAATAACAAAGAGTGTACGTATATGCTTTTTTTTTCTCTATTTTTACATATGATCGTATGACATTGATGGAAGGGGGACTTCCCTCACATAATGCCAACAAAAAAATAAAAACTCCTATGAAGAATACTACTCCTAAGCACATTCACGCAATCTACAACTCTTTGCAAATACATTAGATGAAATTAAACAACACAATTTCATATTTTCATGAAATACATAATTTGAAAATTGAAATTATAGTCAAACGAGGGCTTCAAGACCTTTTTTTATAACAAGAAGGATTGTTCTACTACACTTATCTACTGTGAAACAATTTTCAATTGTGCAACTTTTCTATAATCTCAAGTTGTGGTCTTCAAATCGTTTGATCTTCTTGATTTAAAAACTTTTTCTCTTCAACATGAAAATGATAAAATATATTTGGTTACGTCAACATAAATTATTTTCCAATATAAATATTGTTGTGATAAATAATATTAAACTATATGTTGAAAATCTAATATCTGGAACCAAATATGCGAGCTATCTTCTTGCATTTTATCCTTAGTGTTTTTTTTATGAATGACCCAAACCTATAAATGAACTACAATATCTTTATTTTTCTTCCCAACACCCCTCATGGTCATTCCAAAATGGTGTAGTACATTTTCCCCTCTTTTCTAATCAAAACTATTAAAAATAGCCTCACAATAAAAGCTTCTTGTGCCCACATTGTAATTCTTCCCATTTAATACTTTTATTAAAAATGTATGAATAATAAACTCCATTTTGGAACTCAAGATTACCTCCACTTGTTTTGTTAATATGTTATTTTTATTTTATGTTTTATCAAAATTAAATTGTTATAAAATCCTTCTCTAAAAATATAGTCAGTAATTTCCTTTGGTCTTCTCTTGTAAATTGATTGTTGATTTGAAAATATTCATGACACACTATTCCATGTCATAAAATATATTACCTCCAAATATTTACCACACCAATGTCTTGTATTCAATTGTAGGTGGATTAGTAATGGTAAAATTACATTGTAAAATTTATTTTTTAACCAAAACTAGCTATCTACAAAAATGCATTAGAAAATATTTTTGGGTGACGCAATATTTTCCTTACACCTATAATTCTTTTGCATTATGCATTCCATACAAGTGTACTCTTAACAACCTTGTAAAACAAATGTCAGCAAATTACCTAGTTTTATATATCAAACTTAGTTTCTTGGTCTCTTTAGATGTGATGTCATAGTTTGTTTTTCTCTCAAGCACATCTATAAAAAGTTGATTCATAAAACACACTCAAGAAATCTCTAGACAAGGAATAGTGATCCCTAGCAGAGTCTACCATAATGTTATGCTTAAGATTTGAAATATAAATGGAAACAAACTCAAATGCAAAACCTCTGGATAGAGTTCAATAAGAGAGAATTCAACAAAGCGTGACATAAAAGATCGACTTAATTATTACCAAAATATCTATTGTTGAAAGATTTGCTGCAGTGACAAGGTTCTACATGTTGATGCTTCTTGCTCGAAGATTACTAGTTTGACAACAATAGCTCAAATGATGATTGATTGATTGGAGATTGAATGGATAAGAGAACATGGATTTGTTAAATTTTGGGAGGGGAAATGAATGGCCTAGATTTGATTGTGAAATCAATGGTGGACAATGGTTGAGAGGATTTCCCTATGATCTAGGAGGTAATGAAGGGTTGAGATGGAGCTAGTTAGAATGTGCATGGATATGGTGCACTTACTAAATTTAGTAAGTGGTTGAGATGATGAAAGAAACAAGGGATGCACATAAGAGGGTTTATATTCTCCGGTTTGGTGGAGGGAATAATGGAACCATAAGGACAAGTATTTCTAGGTCCTCTTTATTCTTGGAATGTATTGAAGGAATATAGACAAGTTAACTAATAATATTATTATTTAATTATTTTAGTCATATGTGATATGGAAATAGTCGGACACAAATAATTATGTATTTATTTATTGTGGGGAGATCGATAATGTGCTGAATTTTAAATAATGTAATTATTTAATTAAGTATAAAATACCTTACGTGAAAGGGACATGCCTTCGGTGATGAGGACTTGACTAGGTGTTGGATTTTGTTAATTAGGACTAGGTGGTGTATTCTGGTCCTCAATAGTGATGTGTTGCACCACCAAACCATGTGGTACCTCAAGCCCACCCCTCCATGCTCGTAGAGATAGTCACTCGCCCCAAGCAAACAAAATGCACACATAGGAAGTAGGCTTACACGCATGCCATACAATTGCAACAATCAGGGGATTACATAACAATCCCAATGTAATCACTTAGAGTGAAGAATAACATGTCACAAGCACACAAAGTCACTACTCTGACCTAAATGAAGGTTTGATGCAAAGACTCAAGAGTGAGAGTGTCATCGTAGGGAACGAGGTGACTCATACAGATTTGAGAAATCATTCTCATCAAGGAGGCTCTAATTAAGCTTTCAATCAATGGATGCAAATAGCCAAGCCAAATCGTATCTTCAATAAATTTCCGTAGATGACCAGATATTGTACCTTTGATCAACGTCCTCAAATGGCCAGGCAAAGACATACCTTTGAATGAACGTCCTTAGATGGTCATTCAAAGCTATACCTTTGAATCAATTTCCTCAAATAATCAGGTAGCCTTATTATCTCTTATTGTTAACTCTTGTAATTATGTTTAAACTCCATTCATTTATTAAGTTATCAGTTCTTATTAAGAACTCTCCAAGGGTTACCCTGGTGACCCCTTTGTGTCCCAGACTGCCTTGGAGAACCACTCCACTCCATTACTCAAGTATGAAATAGTATCATCTCGTTACCTAACATGGTATAATTTTATCAATGCAATAAAAGAATCAGAGTCATAAATCATGAAGAGGAAAGGTAAGCTCAATTGGTCTCAAACCAAGAGCATGGGTCTCTCAAAGATCTGTCAATGTGCACAACTCTATTATGTTAAGGATGTGGTGTCAACACCATACATCCACATACCAAAAGTGAATTCAATGCAAGCATATGGCGAACCAATAAACAAGACCAATGCAAAGGCAATAATCACAAAGCCATGAAATGCTTAAAGGTTTTAGCTTTCTTCATGAAACGAGGAACACTCAATTGGCCTCAACCAAGAGTATGAGTCCCTTAAGGCCCCATGAAATAGGCATAATTCTCTATGCTAGGGATGTGGTCTCAACACCAACATCCATACAATCATGATTGAAAACTCAAACAATGCAAAGACAAGCCATAAGACAAAAGTAAAAGGTTAAGCATGGAAGCACGTTTACATGGCTCAATTTACGAGGAGATAAACTCAAATCCTCTTACAAATAAAATTCCATATACTAAATCCATTACTCCAAATTATAAAAACACATAAAAAACATAAAAATCCAACTTTTACGAAATTCAACTTTTACAAAATACCAATCCCAAGCCATTTTTGCCAATGTTAGCCATTGGAAAAGGTTAAAAAATCAAACTTCAAAATTTGAAAAAGTAAAAATACCCTTTATGTATCTACATGCCCAACACCACAAAAACATGCTCAAATCTAAAATTCAACCATTCTCCAAAAAATTGGACAACATAACATTAATTTCAAAAAATTTAAACATAAAGGCCCAAACAAGCATGGAAATAACTCAAGGAAGTGGGGAGTAACTACCATCTCGTCCCAGAATCTAATTACAACAAGAACAAAGTCAAAATTAAAAGAAAAAAGAAAGATGTGAGGTTTTTCCTACCCCAAATAGAGAAAGCACCAACATGGAGAAAGAAATGTGGAAACTCCACAAAATCCAACAAAACATTTGGCAGAGCGGAGCAATCTTGACGTGAATCAAACAAGCCGATGTCCACAAAAATCTGACAGAGCAGTCGCTCCCAACAAGAAAAATATCAAATTCTCTCAAACAAGGTTTTGTAAATTTTGGAATTCAAATTTCATAAGTGTGGAAATGAACTCTATTTCCCCAATATAAATTTACTTTTCATTCTGAAACAAAAAGGCCAAAATATAAGCCACTTAAAACAATAAATTAAAGTCCAACTAAATAACCAAAACCCAACATAGATTAAATTAGATATTCAAATTAAATGGAATAGCACTATAATAATTTTGTCATTAAACGCAAATTAATCAAATGGTAAATAAAATCAAAATAATAACATCTAACTCAACTGTGACAATTGTAGTTACTCTATGATGCACAAATGGATATCAGTCCATAAAATTTATACAAGAAGATCCAGGCTTTAATCACACTATAACTGGAATACTGCAATACAGATGCATTGTCCATATAAGGACGATATTGGCTAAAATCATGAATGACCAATGTAACTATCTCCTATGCTACACTCGGGGATAAGACATGCTCACACTTGTGGAACTAGGAAGAGTCAATGTATGGTACCTATTCACTACAAGAACACATCAAGTGTAGTTTCTCATAGTATAAATAGACAAAGCGTGCGCGCGCACACACACACACACACACGCAATAATTATAAAAAATGAAACTAATGAAAGGATGTTTTAGTGGTGTTATCACTCTTATGTATTCAAATGTTACAAAACCATTTATTTCATATTCAATCCTTAATAAGAGTCATAAATGATGATTTCATTTAAATTAAAGCATCAAATAGCTTTTTACAATATTTAGAGCATATATCAATTAAACCCCCAAATTTGATAATAACTGAGCATAGTAAAGCATAATATCACAATGAACATCGACACATACATCAGAGAATCAGTAATAACATCAAGATAAACATATTTAAACATCCTTGGATACAAAATTAACTAGATATCATCATATAACATCTTATCACATCACTATAGGGTCATCATGCACATATGATCATCACTGAAAGTATACGTCTAACCTATCATCTATGTCAGCAGTGATATTGGCAATATAAAAATAATGTATTATAGCCAGGTACATCTCAGAATGTTGATACAAATTTACAACATATAAATAGTCATAGAAACACATAAAAGAGTCTATCTTGGGTCGAAATAGAGCAATGCAGAATGCAAACACGAGAGGCACTACAACTTTAGCCTCCTTGAGCCTAATGGATCAACTTTCCTTCCAATGTGTGAAAATATTGTGGTGTGAGCTCCTTAGTTTTTCCTTTCATCCTAGTGAAATCCCTTCATACCTCATTTTCTTTCATCACACCTTCACATAGTCTTTCTCAATCTAGGGACCAATTTCATATGATTTTTTTCTTAGCTTCTTCCATGGTTTATTCCTCCATCATTACAATGATAAATTATTTCATGAAATTGATTGAGGCTAACCACATAAACGCTACCACTACCTCTAACATTTATGAATTTCTAACCTCAAATGTCATCACTTATTTCGGCATACCATCAACATTTACTTCTAATAATTACTCCAAGAAAAAAAGAGGTGAAAAAGTTTCTTACTCATATCAAGATTCAACATAAGTTTCCAATGCCATATTACCTCAACTAAATGGTGAAGCAAAGGCAAGTAGCACAATTATAGAGAAAATACTTAAAAAAAATGTAAAAAATATCAAAAGAATATCAAAACTTTACTTCATTATTTGTTCATACTACACTAGTCTTTGAACATTTACTAGCGCCACACCTCATTCTTTAATACATAAAGCTAATATAGTCATACCCATGTAACTTGAAATCCTTCCTTATGTAGACACTAAAAAATGACCTATTGCTCTAACGCAGTGATATTACTAACATTCCTCTTTAATTTATTTAATAATCTTTATTGTTTAAATAAATTGTGTTTATCTACTATATTCTAAGTCAAAATTCCTCATTTCTCTTCAATTTCATAATTAAGTGATTTTAATTAATTACTTAATTATTAAACGTCTAATCAAATAGTAATCAATTTTTCATCTATAAAGTAATTAAATAATTAATGTTATTTAATTATTCCCTATGTCATTATATTTAATTAAATAATTATATTATTTAATTAATACTTCCTTCTTATTATTACATTTATGTAATAATTAAATCATTTTCCTTCTCATGATTAAATAAATAATATTTATTTATTTAAACTAATTATTCCTCTAAAAATAAATAAATGTCTAATTATTTATTAATATATCCCCACATGTGCAAATAAATAAATTATTTTATTTATTTAATCGTATTTACCTTCCAATTATGAGTTTCAATTAACTTCTCAATCAACTCTCCCTGACTAATCAATCAAATCAGTTGTCTATTTAATCTATCTAGTCTTCTATACCACCTCATCAGTTAAGTCTTTAATCAATCCAATCAACTCTTTAATCTATCCTCTTAACAAATCAATCTATTATGTTGACAGACAATCAATTGAGTTTAACTCCCACTCACTTTGAGTTTAACTCTTCAATCACATGCAATCAGTCCCACCAATCATGGAATCTTGGTTGGAACCCCCAAAATTCTTATAAATGGAGAGATAATTCTCTTAATTTTTTAACCACATTCATGAGAAATACATGAAAACAAGATTGCTTTCAATTCTCATGTTGGCACATCGAGCACTCATTTCTGAGAGCCCACACTGCATAGAGAATGAGAACAACGATGAAGGACTTTTGGTTTACACACTCTGGTGTTTTTGAATTGATTTCATTATGATTGAATGATTATGCATGCTATTTATTTGCTTCCTCTTTCAATATTGGGAATACTAAATGTCTAACAGATCTCTTTGTGGTCGAGATTTTGATGTTATTGTAGGTATCACAAATCCTTATCACTTGAAGCTTAAAAAAATTTGACTTTTCTTTATTTTTGCACAGACACAGATTCAATATGACACTGACACAGAACGCATCAATGCAATTGCATAGCCATATCGATGCACTCATTGACAAAATGATGCACTTAAGCCTCTGTTTCGATGCACTTACAAGATGCAAGCGACACACTTAGTGGACAAAAATGACACACTTATACATCTTATGTGACGCACTTGCCTGATATTTATTGCTCTGCCCTGTTGTTTTATAATTTTTTTTCTTTTGTTTGTTGTCTTACTCATTGGGATTTTTGCATTGATTCATGATCATTTGACTATGATCTCTATTTATTATATCAAGATATTTATTATAGATCTACTAATTTTTTTGATTGAAGTGATGTTATTAGTCTATTTCTATTTTCTATTTTGACAGAGGTGATAGATTTTGTTCGCACGCACTTACATATTTGGATCGACACACTCATTGACAAAATGATGCATTTGACCCTTTGTTTCAATGCAGTTACTCTATTGTAGCAACACAGTTGCAGGTCTCAAACGACGCACTTGCTTGCTAAAATAAAATAAAAAACATTTTTATCTTATTTTTGCTTCTTTGTGATGTAAAACTACGCACTTGTACTAATGAAAAGACGTAGCGGGACACCAAAACACAAAAAAGTTAAAATTCAATAGCCCATTGAGTTGCGTAAAAGAGAACGAGAGAATAAGCAGATCTAGGGACTAACCCGTAAATTATGAATTGAAGCACTTGAAGAATAAATCAAGTACAAAGTTCTTATACACACTTATTTGGACAAGGTAAGTAGAATCACTAAGAAATTCATTTGTCATTATGTTTTCGATTGAGGTTAAAACAGTTTTTGAAGGGAGCAGTAACCATGAATGAAAGGAGCTAAAGATAAGGAGGAAACAACACTACAACAAATGAATAGACAACAAAAAACAATAGTTAAGGGTAAAATATGGATACATTTAAAAAACCCCCCCAGCACTTACAACCAGCCAAAAGATGAAACCCAGACAAAAATATTACCAGCCGCAAAACACAGTTAAGTCTGTTTTTCCATAATCTCAGCAGAGTCAACCATCACAGTCTTATATTTTTCAATAGCCTCTCTGAGATCTTTTATTTCCTTTGTGCTACCTGATTTCAACTTTTTTGCACTCGCCTAGTATGAGTCCCTGGGCCAGGAACGCTGGGGTCTATAGCAGTATCATCATCCACTGTAATGGGAGTAGTGTTCCCATCCAGTACCGAGAGAAGCACCCTTAAGTTTCTATCAGTCACCTTCATGCCCTCATAGTTATTTTTCATCATACGCCTGAGAGTATCTTCAATACTCTGAATGCGACTTTCAGTCGTACGCTGGCATAAATTAACCACTGCATTAATCCTCAGTTCAAGCTTCTCCAGCAGTCTTTTATCCACTTCTTCCTCCTAGGTTTCATTGTCCTTGGTAGCCTTATTCACTGGTTCAGCAAGAAGAATATCAATCTTATTCACTCTATCTTGGAGATCATCATACTTATCATTGATGTCTTTGATTTCATCAAGAAGCCAGGAGTTCAGCTGATATTCCATCTCAGCCCGCTCTTTAACTACCTGCATAAACCTTGGAGGTTCTTGGCTTTTCTTAGTCTCATTTTCATGGCTGCCACCAGCTTTCTTAGTTTCTTTTTTGTCTTTCCCCTCTTTTTTATTACCCTCTAATTTTTAAAAGGTACCCCTGGAAAGTTTACCCTCATTAGACTGAGACTCAACGTAATTCACCAGAATAGGAGTATTTTCGAGAATAACCTTCTCTTTAGTTTTCAAGCTCGACTCACTATTCTTCTTCTTAGGGGATTTAGTTTGCACCTCTCCTTGGGTACTAGGCTCTTCCGGCGTCTTGTTGTCTTCCTATCCTTCCATTTCCATGTCCTCATAACTGCCTTTACTGTCGCTGTCCATATCCTTAGAGGAGCCAGTGATACCCTGATCAAGAGATTCAGTATCCTCCCCTATTTCCATACTTTTTTCCTCAAAGAGGAACTTGGCCGCTTCTCCCCTATCTCCTCTTTCAACCTTCTCCTTAGCCTCTGTTTCATTTTCTATGTTCATACCATCCTCCTCTGTGGGGATCTTAGTAGGGTCAGCCCCTACACTGTTAGCTTTAGCCTTTCTCTTTTTACCTGGAGTGTTACTCTCATTAGCCATACGTCTTTTACCCTTCTTTCCCCTGTTCAAGCCTTCGATCTGGGTGTTATCCTACAGCTTAAATTTTGCATACTCATAGATCAACAAAATAAGCCCATCATGGAGAATAGGCTTCTCAAAACTAGTACACTTATAGATTTAAACCCACTCATACATGTTAACACTAGTACACTTATAGATTAACAAAACTAATTGATAGGTTTTCAGTACTAACTTTTTATTTGTATCTTGTGGCATTGAAGCGGGTTTAATTTTAATCTAAAATCAATCTTTTCATATTTTGGTGCTTAAAAAGAACAATGTATGCCCAAACAAAACCTCACTCGTACTTTGGTGCTTAAAATGGACATGGTTTTAAATAATTGAACAAAGTAAAGTACATCTGGATTTGGTGCATAAAACTAAACAAGACAAATCTCATCTGGTTTAGTGCTTAAAATTGAACCCTTGTGCTTGTATGGGTGATTTAGATTAGCTAATATTTGGTTTTTAGTGCTTAATTTTATTTACCGTATGTTTTGGGTGTTTTGTGAACTTGCACATTATGTTAGATTAAAAACCTTTTATTTTCTTAGAGAGGCATGTCTGGGGAATGAACTTCTTCCTCAGAAGATGAGCTCAAACATGTAAACCCTTTTGACTGGTATATAAATAAGACATGAGATAAATATCATAATCGTCACAATCTAACCAAGCTCGGGCCATGGGGTCTTCACAAAAGAGGAAACACACTATCACATGCGTTCATATTGGGGGGTTTACAATGAGAAAAAAGGGGCAATATATTTCCTAAATAGGAGGTAGGTGGGTTTTTTTGGGGTGGTGTGGTGGTTTATATTGGAAAACATATGTGGGGGGTATTGGAGGGATATTGGAGGGGGTGAAAAAAGGGAGTTTGGGGCAATTTTTTTTGAAAATAGGGGGATTCTTTAGTATTCCATGAATGCACGTGCTATGATTCAGGTTCACTAATTGAAGCCCTTGTGGATCAGGCGAGGTGTGTTGATGGTAGCCTGGATCAGGCCAAAGTGTCTAAGTAGTCATCATGGTCAATAGAGACTTAAGTGACGTCTCACACATGTACAAATTGTTTGGGTAGACGCTACATACCTTACTACAACCCTATTAATTAGAGGCCCACCTGGTTCACCTCTGAATCATTATCTTATTATATTGCAGGGGAGGGAAAAATCTCCCCTGACTAGATTCTCATCATATGTGTCCTAGGGTATTGTGTTAGTGAAAGAGATCTTCATTAGTACTACAACAATACCTGGAAAAGGAGAAAACACATGCACCTACAACGTGGACTTTCATGTCCTAGTAGTGTGACAATTATTGTGTGAGGTCACAAAAATCCAAGTAATGGGCCTATAATATTGCAATTGAAGCCAATTTGACCTTAGATTAGACTGAATGTTTCTATTTTTCGTTGATACTAACTATGTGAAAACTTACATCTTGAGAAAGTTGTTGAGCGTACATGCATATCATTTCTTTTTTAGTCAGTACTGCACTTGTACTGAGTGTGTGATTATTGTGTTTGAACATCTCTATAAATTGTCCTCAAAAATGTCCTATATAGGTAAGCAAACAAAATCATCGCATGGGTCCTAAACATTCCACTTGTCTTTATTGAAATTTGGTGATCGACATACCCTTGCATATTAGAGGATCACATACTGCATTTTAGTATCATCCTTAGGTTAGGACCTTGTATAGTCATTTACTTTTTGAATAGTAATCATTTTAGTCCAAAAAATCCAAAAATACCATGAAAAATAGCTTGCATATCCTAGGATTAAGTATTCCACCTTTTAGAGACATTTGCAAAATTAGAGGGTGCATTTTCTTAGAGCATTCCAGTAGTGGTCTTGTGTTTTATCTTGACTTCATTGAAATCCAATTACCATCTCTTTCCTTGGCTTAGTTACCTATCATTCTGGTTAACATTTGTCTTGGATAGACATCATTGCTAGAATTCATCATTTTGTTCTACCTTTTTTGAATTCAAGATAGTCCTTAGAACCATTCTGGCATTTCTTTAGAGGGTTTACTTTCAAAATTTATAGAATCTCTCTTAGGGCATATTACCTACATCTTATGCATGATTCTAGTCACTCATTCATAGATTGCATTAGCATCCCTAAATCCCATAAAAATCCAAAAAATAAGTTTCCATTATTGCCATTGCATTGCAAAATATGGAAATCCAAAAAAATTAGAGTCTAGTTGTTGTCATCTTTCTGTAAGTTGTGTTGTGATCCTGGTCACGATATCAACCAAATGAGCCATCCATCACATTTTTTCACTTGTTTCCTTGAGGGGGCATCATAATAACTAATTACTGATACTTTTTCATAGGGGCATACAAGGGCATATTTTTATCAAATATTCTTTGAAATAACGCTTGAAAACACAAATGTAGACACTAAAAAATGACATATTTCTCTAACGCAATGATATTACTAACGTTCCTCTTTAATTTATTTAACAATCTTTATTATTTAAATAAATTATGTCTTTCTACTATATTCTAATTCAAAATTCTCCATTTCTCTTTAATTTCATAATTAAGTGATTGTAATTAATTACTTATTTATTGAATATCTAATCAAATAGTCATCAACTATTCATCTATAAAGTAATTAAATAATTAACATTATTTAATTCTTCCCTATGTCATTATATTTAATTAAATAATCATATAATTATTTATTTAATACTTCCTTCTTATTATTACATTTATGTAATATTTAAATCAATTTATCTCTCATGATTGTATTCCTCTCAAAATTATTTATTTATATATCCCCCACATGTGCAAATCATATTTATTCTTTCAATTTTAAGTTTTAGTTAACTTCTCAATCAACTCTCCCTGACTGATCAATCAAATTAGTTATCTATTTAATCTATCTAGTCTTGTATTCCACCTCATTAGTTAAGTTTTCAATCAATTCAGTCAACTCTTCAATCTATCCTCTTAATAGATCAATCTATTATGTTGACAGCCAATCAATTGAGTTCAACTCCCACTCACTTTGAGTTTAACTCTTCAATCACATGCAATTAGTCCCACCAATCATGGAATCTTGATTGGAACCCCAAAATTCTTATAAATAGAGAGTTGATTCTCTTAATTTGTTAACCACGTTCATGAGAAGTACATGAAACCATGATTTATTTGAATTCTCATGCCGACACATCGAGCACTCATTTCTGAGAGCCCACATTGCATAGAGAAGGAGAAAAATGATGGAGGACTTTTGGTTTTCATATTCATGTGTTTTTGAATTGATTTCATTATGATTGAATGATTATGCATGTTGTTTATTTGCTTCCTCTTTCGATATTGGGAATACCAATTTCCTACCATATCTCTTTGTGGTTGAGATTTTAATGTTATTGCAAGTATCACAAATCCTTATTATCCCAATTACACCTTAAATGTATCTCTTTATGGGTTATTTACAACAACACATGTAGATAAAGTTGGTTGAAAGGATCAAATATTTTAGATAAAAGGCTTATAAATGTCCTTGAGAACATTTGTATTTATTTTAAAAAATATAAAACGCACCTAGAAAATTCTAGTTACAAAAAAAAATGAGTAAAAAGGAAAATTTTGACTTAACTAATAAGAACCTTATGTAATTACTTGGGTATTCACAAATTTCCAATAGTAGGCTTACTATTAAAATAATTACTTAACACAACAAATCAGTAGAACAACAAAAAATGCTCTTAAATGATTGATAAACACACATATAAGTATTTAATTATAAAGCATTATACAATAAATTATTTTAATTAAAATTAATTTAAATATCAGTTATAGATTTTCATTGTCATAACCAACTAATAAAAGTACCTGAAATAACCAATTGGATATAAATATATATATTAGTTAAAAGCACTTTAATTCAAAGTAATTTAAATGCTCTTAAATGTTTCTAATGGATGAATGAATGAATGATTTTAATGACGTCCGCAAGATTGAACAGTCTAAGGGAATGAAAGCAACCTTAAACCACCACCATTTTCCTTTCCATGTCATATCTTCTGCTATGAATTTGGTGCAGGAGCACCTAGGCAAAATCCCAATGCTTAGTCAATTTTGGCTTGTAACTGACTCTAGCCAAGTGAGTGATTTTACTTTTGACCTTAGAAGGTCTTGCAATGTGTGTGACTAGATGGATTAGTAGTTAGTACTAAATCCAATCTAGTTTAGGTTAATTTGATTTCTAAGTTTTTAGCTCTTAGGATAGGCCTAAAATGGGAAATGTGGTCTAAATGTGTCCTAGACCTAAGCAAAGTGTGAAAGCTGCCTAAAAAGGCCTTAATGATGTTAATCCATCGAGTTATGGTTAGAGGTCCTAAAAGTTAGTTGGCATCATAAATACAAAAGATGCTCAAAAGTTGTTATGACAACATTTGCAACTTTTGCAAATGTTACATGCAACTCGAAAAATTTGGATTCCCTTCACTCTAGGAGTGGGAAATCAATGCTGAAGGCCTAAAAACACGGGAGATGCATTTTAAGATACTTTGTGGCTCATTTTCCGAGGTAGAGGATATTGTAAGCAAGTTTTTGAAGTGAATGAAAGTAGACTGTTTTGGTTTGACAGTACAGTCAACTTGTTTTTATGTTAATGGTATATTAATGGATTGAAAGGTTGAATCTAGTGTTGGATCCATGAAGTAGGAGTAGATAAAAGATCTTTTCATTTAGTGAGCAAGTATATTAGAGTTGATTTGATAGTCTTAGGAAATTGTTTAGGATTTAGAGTGTTTACTAGTCCAGTTTAGGTAGATTTGGTTTCATGGCTCCCCCATAGAATCCAACCGTGGGAAACTAAAAAAGTTGGATTAATATGTTAGGGGAGCCTCTTTATAGTGTATATATTCAATTAGCAGGCCTAGAGAACCGATTTGCTATTTTTGAAGCCATGCCATAGGCAAGCTATGACTGTCTAGTTAGGTGTATGGAATAGAGAAAGTTGAATGCAGAAGCAAGGGTGTGTGTGAAAGGTCTGAACCAAGTGTAGTTTCAAAGCCATTAGGTTCCTATAGATCCCTATTTGAGAGCTAAGAGCTTGAACAATCCATTTGGATAGATTTCTAGATAGAAATTAGTCAAATGCATTTTAGGAACCCAAAAAGCCCTATTAGCCCTACATTTCTAGACACTGGTGTACGGATGACTTGGGAACCCTAGACCTTGAAAATAATTTAGGTCTTCCAAAAGGGTATCAGGATCCTATGTTAGTTTTTGGGGTTGTTTGTAATTTTTGGGAAGAAATCTAGAAAAACCCTCTGGATAGGGCTAATTGGTCAATTAGGCCTAATAGAGTCCTATGAGGAGTGGATTTGGAACTCGATTGAATTGGGATTGAAGACCTATTCTATTGGAGTGAAAAGGATGTAGAATGAATTTTCAAATGGTGGATATGAACCTTGTAGCATTGGTGAAGTTGGGATGGAGGATTTATGCCTAGAATCCTTCAAGCAAGAGTGAAGCATTGAGACAAAACTAGTGATAGTTGTCTTTCAAGGTGAAGCACAAGAAGCATAACTCACTGTGTTGAGTTAGTGAAGTCTTAGGCCATTGGATTTAAGACTTGGTAGATCCTAGTGTTGATTTTAGGATCCTAAGAAGACTAGGACAAGTGGAGTCCTAATGGAGTTTGTGTGAGCACACCTAGGAACACTTCCATCAGATTGGTATCAAAGCCTATTTGATCAGGCTTGTGGTTAATGTTCCAACTAGCAGAATTAGTAGGAGAATCCACAACGGTGACCAATGCAGAGTTGGCTAAAAAGGTAGATGATCAAGAAGTGGAGAATAGAATACTCCAAGATAGATTGGCTCAATTAGAGCAAAAGGTAGATGAATTTGATGTGAAAGCAGAAGAAGTGAAGGATGAGGTTGAAGGGAAAGGCAAGGAGATTGCCATAGATGATGAAGTACCCAAAGCTGACCCTATCCTTAATGAGGATCCATTAAGGAGCCATTATTGAAAGCTTTAAAGGCTATGAGTGGTAAAGCACTAGAAGGAGTTCCAATCTTTACTAGAAAGATGGAACCAAAGATAGTGCTAGACTGGATAGAAGGACTAGAAAACCATTTTGAGTGTGATGGCATCACTGAGGCTCAAAAGGTGAAAGTTGCTAAAGCCAGACTAAGAGGGTCTGTACTCACTTGGTGGAAATTCATCCAAGATGAGAGGGAGAAGGAAGGAAAGAAGCCCATTGCCACATGAAGAGCTATGGTTGCAAAAATCAGAGATTCTTATATCCCCGAGGATTATGAAATCCAACTGCATAAAAGAAGACAAGGTTTAATACAGAAGGACCTAGATGTAAACTCTTATACTAAAGAGTTTCAGAGACTTTGCATGAGATATAGAGTTGCAGAGGACGAGAAGGTGAAGGTAGCAAGATACCTTAATGGCCTTAAGTGGACCATACAAGATGAGATGAGTCTCTTGACTCTAGACACCATTCAAAAGTGCCACCAAATTGTTATAAAAGTTGAAGAGAAGCTGAGAAAGAAACAAGACTCTAGCACTACTAGAGGAAGAGGTAAAGGAAGAGACACTAGAGGACAGAAAGGTGGATATGGTGGAAGGAGTTATGAACCAAAGAGTCAAGGAGGGACTAAATTTGTTGAAAAACAAGAAGGAAACTCCAATAGAGGGAGTTCAAATAGAGGAAGGAACTATAGTAGCAGAGGAAGAAATAATAACCAAGGTAGGGGTAACTACTTTGCTAACATGAAGTGTTACCACTGCAACCAGATGGGACATCCTGCATACAGATGTCTAGAGAAGGGTGCTACTTCTCAAGGAAGTGATAACAAGGTGAATTATGTCCAAGAAGAGGCTAGTGGTGGAAGCAAACACCCTGAGGTTCCCTTAGAGTCAGAAGAAGGTGAGAATTTAATGATGAGAAGAAATTTGATTCAGGAACCAGTGAAAGAAGAGCCTAGTCAAAGGAGATCACTATTTAGAGTGAAATGAAAAATGATGGGGAAAGTGTGTAGAGTCATCATAGACTTAGGGTCTACTAACAACATAGTGTCAGAGGAGGCAGTCAGCAAGCTGAAAATGAAAAGGATACCCCACACCAATCCTTATAAAGTCACCTGGCTAAACAAGGGACAACATGTCCTTGTTAATGAACAAGCTTGGGTGGAGTTTTCAATTGAGAGGTATAAGGACAAATTATTATGTGATGTTATGCCTATGGACACATGTCACCTACTCCTAGGTAGGCCATGGAAATTTGACCGACAAGCCATGCATGATGGAGAAAAGAATTCATATTCTTTCAAGAAAGACAACGTGTCATTCAAAATACAGTCACTATTGGAGGATGGAGAAATGAAATCATTTGGCCCTGATGTTCTCATGGTTAGTGAGAAAGAGTTCTTAGAAGCCTTAGAAGAAGGAGAAGGAGTTGGTTTTGCACTTGTGTTGAAACCAAAAGAAGAAGTTGCAAACAAAACAGTCAAGAAGATAAAATTTCCAAAGGAAGTGCAAGAGATGTTGTAGGAGTATGAAGGTATTATTAGTGATGGACAACCATCATCCCTACCCCCTAAGAGGACTGTAAGCCACCAAATAGAATTCATTCCAGGAGCTACCCTTCCCAATAAGGCTGCATACAAAATGAATCCTCAACAAAATGAGGAAATAGCTAGACATATTCAAGAACTCCCTAAACCAAGGTCTGATTAGGAAAAGTATTAGCCCTTGTGCCATGTCCATTGTCTTAGCCCCTAAAAAGGGAGGAACATGGAGGCTATGTACTGACTCTAGAGTAATAAAAATAATAACCATTAGGTATAGGTGTGCATGCTAAAAGTGGCCTTCTTACTTAGCAGTACACTTCAACATAGTCATTATACTTCAGTTGCATACAGGAATGAATATGGATTCATTCATCCTGCATGTCTGAAAGAGTCGACCAGTTGCCTTCTAGAAGGCAGGAGTATGAATTTTCTCTCAGATCATTGCAAGCTCAGTGGCTACACACTAACCTAAACCGAGGATTTAAAGCTATATGTTGAAAGCAAAATGCTGATTAATCTAAATGATTATGCAACTTTGTTGTTCATCCAAGCTACTTAAGATTCAGTTTTAGAAGGACTAAATTAAATGTGAGATATTCATTTTAAAAACACCAATTCAAAGTGTTCTCTAAGTTAGGTTTGCATGCTTGAAAATAATAAACAAAAATACTAAATAAATGCTAAGAATGCAAGAAAGCTAAGATGAAAATGCAGTATAATAACATTAATAAAAAATTAGGATCCTTTGTGAAGGAAAAGAGTTTCTCTTTTATATAAATCTCTCTTGAATAGATGGTCAAGATCGAACAAAAAGAGTGGCTCAGGTTCGATTGAAGAAGCACAATCCATGTGCAAGTGATTTGATTGGTCGATAGAGTCAGTTGACTAAACTGAATGATCAGTTGTTTTGGAAACTTCCATATTCAATTTTTAGTTAACTAAAATGTTTCCAAAATGAACAGTGGAGAATCAGTTAACTGAGTGGAACTGGATTGTTTCTAAAATGATAACTCAGTTAACTGAATTTGATGATGTCATATGCATTTTTAATAAATTAATTGATTTTGAATGCACATTTATGTTTTTATAATTAATTAAATTCCTTTTTGATTTAATTTACAATTTTGTGATTTTTATTTAATTAATGTCATAATATCAATTAAATAATTAACATAAGATATATTTTCCAATGTAATGTGATTTTAGGAATTAATTAATTAATCAAGTACGATGATTGATTAGGACCTAGGGTTTAGGTCAAATCAGTTCAAATTTGATAATTGCCTATTTGATTTAGGACTTAGGGTAATCAAGATTAGGGTTTCTTGATTAATTCCCGAGATTGGGGGTCTAGGGTTTAGGTGACCATTTTTAGGTGATTACATTTGCCCCTCTTTGAATTGATGTGCAATCAACGCATTGATTCAAAGACTTGTTAGCGAGAAGACCCAGAATAGTTTGATTTGAAGCAATGAAACCATTCTTTTGAAGAAGAAGACCAACTTTGAGCTTGATTGGACGAAGATCGATCAAAAGATATAAACAAAATGCTCAGTTTGATTTGAAGCGATGAAACTGAACATCTGTCAGGAACTCTTAAACCTTTTTGATTGGTTTGAATGAATAACCAGTTTGATTTGAAGTGATGAAACTAATTACCATTAAGAGATTTGATTAGCAAGCAAATTGACTTGATTTGAAGCGATGAAGCCAATTTGATCAATGTATCTGGTTTCAATAATGAATAGCCCGTATAAGACTGATCTTGTCTGGTTTTGAGTGTATTCACCACTGTATAAGACCATTGATTAGGTTTCCATTGATTTAAGATGATCTCAACTTGATTTGATGCGATGAAGTTGAGATTTCCCAAGCGATGGGGTTTTGATTGAGGATGTGATCACTAGAATGTTGATGTCCTGATCCTGCCCCCTCAGGAGCGAAATCAAAATATGGCTAGGTGCCACAGTGATGAGAAGCAATTTGATTGATAACATGATGCAAGAAGAAGTTGATCCAATTAGAAATAGGTCCCACATGGTTAGGACAAAAGATGTACTTGATGAGAGGTCCTATTTGACCGAGATTGACCAAAAGTAAGATACATGGATTGATTAGAAGAAAAGCATGAGAGGTTTCCATTGGTTGTGCAAGTAGTCAGCTGCAGATTTTGATTTTGATCCTAAAAATAGAATCAGGACAGTTGATTTAGCAAGGGGTGTCATGTTTATGCCTAACTAACAACTTGACAATGAGAAAAGTGATCGATAAGAACCTCAGATCCTTCACTTTGGAGAGAGATACAGTTATTATGCTGATTTCATCATTATGCAGATGCAGATGTAGATGCAAGACTAACATGAATGCAACCTAAGGTGTAGTCACTGAGCTTTAGCATTGAAAATTTTCATCATTGAGCATTTTTGGAACATTGGAGTCGATACAATCCTTACTGGTGCCACTGCGACCATAAGAATATGAATATGACTTTCATCGAATAAGATATGGGAAACTAACGTAAGCATCGAGGCACAACAACCAAGATGACCTGAACGTTGTTTCTAGTTGATGTTGCAAGAGTACACCAGTATCAAGGAATTCAAAGCCAAGATAACCATGAGTGTGATTTTGCGTAAACAAACAGAGCAATAATAGTCAAGGAGATAGTTCCGACCTCACCTTGGCATACAAATAAATGGGATCGAGGAATGTTAGGCTTTTCTACCTTAATGCAGGAACTCTTATCACATGCACCTTGATTATTTGACGTTGTTGGATCATTGGAACCACACCAACAAGCAATAAACAAATAAAAGATTAACGAAATTAATGAGAACAGGTAGCATACAAATAGAAGTTCAACATACTTCAGCTAGTTTCAAAGTTTTCGGATGTGTTTATGTATGAGGTGTTGAGAAACACCATTGTGCTTGTGAGTGCTTTGTGTTTGATTGCTATCAATATGTTGTTTACGTTTGCGATATCCAATGTGTGTTAAGAAACACAGATGTGTCCAAAGATAGTGTTAAGAAACACTATTGATTGTGGTGTTGAGAAACACCTGTTTGCATCAGTAGCAAGTTGTCCTTCAGAAATGACAAGGTTACTGACTCTGGTGTAAACCAAAGATGTGATCAAATTGGGGATCCATGGCCCAAGTAGAAAATGGTGATAACTGACTTGACTCATGCTGCAAGGACAAATCTGATTTGATTGCCCCCAGGTTATGACTCTGGATCGGTTTCAAGCCAGGAGGGTTCTTAGAAGAACTAGAGTGTCACGAAAGTGACTGAAAGATATGTACAAAGTGAAGCAAAGGATTGATGCCAAGATTGAGCATTGATAGATGGAGCATTGAGTATAAGAGGCGCTTGTTTACCAAGTTTTCACCAAGGCACTTTTCTTTCTTTTTCAATTTTTTTGTATTTTTCCATTTTTTTTTGGATGCATCAAGGCGCCTATAGCTAGGTTTTCACCAAGATGATCATTTTTGTAGGAATTTTTCCAATTTTTTTTAGATTTTTTAGCCAATCTCAAGAAAGATCACATTGGTTTGCCCCCAATGTCTAGCAAGGTAGAGGTCACTACAGATGGATTAGAAAGCTGATTGATGAGGAAAATAGACAACGGTGGATGAAGAGGGTGAATGCGACCCTCAAAGATAGTCTCCTCAAGATTACCCAAGCTAGGGAAAAATAATATAGCAATGTAGGCTCATGGAGTGGTGCTGGATAGCATATAGGATAATGACCAGATGTCATGAAAAGTATGTGGTCCAAAAGAGTGGACATGTCAAGAGACTTCTAAGAACCTTTTTTTTTTAAATTTTGATCAAGACCAAGGGGTCAATGTTGGATAGGATATAGCTATGATAGCACAATTAGGATAAAGAGTGATGGAGGTATAAGTGAATGTTTTGGATTATGGCATGAATGCTTAGAGATAGGAAGGATGGGCTTGGGATAAGCAAGATGATGATAGGGTTCCATAGATGAGAGCAAGTGAATAGGCCGATGGAAAGGATAATGGATGTCAAGATGCATGGTGTTCATGGATAGGCTCAACATTGTCAAGATCACCGGAAGGAACATGGATGCTCACGAGCTAGCTGGATGTAAGATATGATGGATAAGATGACATGGACGAAACTTGCCCCCAAGTGAAGAGTGCAAGTAGGATGAATTACGCATGATGCTTGTTTGCCAGGTTTTCATCATGGTACTTATCCAAGGTGCCCCAAGAAGTGGTTTTCACCATAGGATGGATTGATTTATCTTTAATTTTGCTACCAAGGTGCCTGTTTACCAGGTTTTCACCATAGTACTTTTTTCATTTTTTTGTACTTTTGATTTTATGGAGGAACTTTAGCTTCTTTCTCTTTAGATAGTGCTCCTTGGAAAGATATGCTATGGTAGGCCAAGGCTGCTGAAAGTATGCTCAAAGATGTTGATAGGGTGATGGTAGAGAAAAATGATATGGAGGATAAGGGAGATGGCAGCCAAGGATTTATGTGATGGATTGGATAAGAGGAATAGCAGGATATGGGATGGATGGGTAGTAGGTAGGTGATGGAAAATGTGATGAGATCAACATTGATACACCCCTTGAAGGGTAGTGGACAAATGGAGGAAAAGTGGATGGAATAGCTCGAGACTTTGAGGGATGTGTGGATATGGATCTTGGTACACGAGGACCCAAGATGGATGAAGTATTAAAGGTAATGGATTTTGGGACATGAAGACCCAAAATAGAGTTAGAAGATGGGAGATGTTTAGATGGAGATGAAGTGAAAGACTTTGGAAGCTTGGATGCCAACTCCAAATTTTCCTTTTGTTCAAGCCTTTTAAGAGAGACTTGGGAATCCACATAGATTATGATTTTCTTTTTGTATCCAAGTCCTTTGGAAGAGACTTAGGAATCCACATAGATTTTGAGTTTCCTTTTCTTTTGGATGATTTAGAATGCAATTCTTCTACGATGGATTTAGGAACCCATATTTTCTTTGATGTTATTCTTTGCTTGGATTTAGAGCATAATTCTTCCATGATGGATTTAGGAACCCATATTTTCTTTGATATTATTCTTTTCTCAGTGGACCTTTGTTGTCTTTTGAATATTTCCTTTTTCTTTGTAGTCACATGTCGATTAGATGGCACATAGTGATCTTCATATGTATGTGGATTCCTTGCACATCCAAATTGCTTGCAAAAGACTTGGGAATTGTGGATGAATAGGGTCGAGATGGATGTTTCATATGGATGGGTTGATAAGGATATTTCAAGGATGTATGTCTTTGTTGATCTTGATAGGGGATTGGGTAAGTGGATGGAGGGATATAAGGACCCAATATAGATGGAAGGTTTGATGGTTTCAACTTTGGGATATAGGGACCAAGCATGGACTTTGAGGATGGAGAAGGTTGATGCTTATGTTTGAATGGAGGGATATTTAGAGTGAGCTACATGACCAAGGCTCTTCTCTTTTGAATTCATCTATTTATCAATAGGTGCATGAGTAGCATTCATAGGAGAAACTAAAGCTTGAGAGGATTTATTATTATGCAAATTTAGAGGAATGATGTTTTCTGGAGGTGGATATGGAGGGGTATGACAAGGGGATGATGAGATGCTCTGATCTTGACAAGGATCTTTAGATGGTGTACAAAGAGTACCTTTCTCTTGATATTCAATAGGCCCATTAGAGATGCCAGAAAGGATATCTTGATCTTGATCATTAGTGATATTTATTTCATCACATTTTAGATTGTCCTCTTGACATGGAGCCACTTCTAAGGACGAGGTAGGAGTTTTGATCTGCATATATGATTTTTGACAGGCTGATGGACAATTATTTGGAATAGGCATGATAAGTGTTGAAGCACATTGATGCTTTGGGTCTATGATCTTTGAAGCCTGAGAAAGACTTGCATTCATTTGCAGGTTAGCTTGGATATATTTTAGAGGTAGTCCCTGAAGGTAGACATAGTCGTCATTAGGTCCAGTTCTTGATGGAGATGGTGTGGATGGTTTTGAAGCTTCAGGAGATGGAGGAATGCTAGAAGAAGTAGATGTGATCTGTGAACCATTGCTAGACATGGATTCTTGATATTGATCATGTTCGAGATTAGATGAATCATTAGGATTTTCAACTTTGATTATGCCATCATCTATGAGATCTTGGATTTTATGTTTTAACTCCATGCAAGATGAAGTTTTATGATCATTGTGTTGATGATATGCACAATAGTTACTCAAGAATCTTCATCCATGTGATGTGGCTTGAGGTAATGTGATGAGATCATTATCAAGAAGTTCTTCCAATGCTGATTTATAAGATTGTCCCAAAGGAGTAAAGACTCTCTCACATTTAACCCAAGGTTCTTCTTTCATGAGGTTACTAATCCTTTTGGAGGGAGACTTCGTGGTGTTTTCAACAACTTTTAGGGCTTTGGAGCCACTCACTTAATCATGATCAAATAGAAAAGGATAGATTAAGCTTGATGAGGATTTGTTGGATTGTGTATCCTTTTCTCCCTTTAATTCTTGGATTTCAAATTTCAACATTTCAAGTTGTTTTGATAGAGCTGCCATAAGGATCTCTTCTTGCGCATTATTAGGACCATAAGGTTTAGCCCATTTGCTTTTAGACATTGTAAGATTGGGTTGATGCGCTTGCATAGAATATTGAAGAGGAGGTATGACGAATTGATTGATCGACTGTCAGGTGCTGAAGTGATATCTAAAGTGATGATTAAGTCCAAGACCAAAGGACAAAGGAGATAAAGTCTAATTGAGAGAGAGAGAGAGAAGCAACAACTTCGATCTTGAGTCAAGATTAACGAACCTGCTCTTGCAACTCAGGATAAGGACATCGCAGACAAAGATGATAAGATAACAAGCCACTTGGACTAGCACAATGAAATTAGATTTCAAAACAACAATGAGTCAGACTGTCAACAGATTGCAGTCAAAGATAGACTAGTGATGATGTTGATGAAAGCACATATATGATGAAAATTCAGACATAACTTTCACAATAGAAGAACAATTCAGATAGCAAGTTGATAGATTTCTAGAGTTTGATATCAGATGCAGAAACTAGGACAAGAGTTGATAGCTAACACCTAGAAGTGCAGATTTTGAATCTGAATGATCGGTTCGATGTTTGTATTGAATGTTTTGTTTGTTTGTTTTGATGCTTCACCCACGTAAGACACATAAAGCAGAATGTTTGTTGTAAAAAGAATAACAGACACACCACAATCCTAGGTAATCCAGGGCAATATCTGTTGAATTCCCACTTGAACCAAAGTTCAACCACGCCTACTCATAGCGGACAACTTAAAATCTTGGAGGCACGGGCTCCTCCTTACAGTGCACTCACTTCTCAGGCACACCAAGCTTTGAATCCCAAGGGTAATGACTTCACAAGGGACTATTGTCTCTACTAAGAGTCATGAAAGTGTGGGACATCTTAGTTAGTCTTTGACCTTCCGCGCCAACAGATAGAGGGATTTTGGTTACTAGAACAAAGTGTGTAGTCAAGGCATCCGTTCAGGTGGTTATACTTGCACCAAATTAGCTCCGTTATGGAGGCCTCCCAGCCTACAGAAGTTACGTTTTGTAGGTTTTAACACACCATAAGGGTATTGAGGGAGATCTTCTTGCTATAATGCAATCAACACCTGTTCAATGTGACATTAATCACAATGACATTTTTTATATACCGGTTTGGAAGGGCTTGGCTTTAGCCTGTTACTGGTTGGGCAATCCACTCTCACCGGCTCTTTTAAAGCACTCGAGAGGTAGCCACGCTAAAATACTTGTATGGATTTCTCTTTCACCCAAGATCCACGAAGGCGAGGGGAGAGGATACGTCCATTCAATTCCTTGGGTTTACAAAACTAGAAAACACATCAAGCAGAATAAGCAAATGACAATAATGTTTCTGGATTTCTGATCATCCCAAAAGGGTGAGAGCATAATTTCCTGACATTATTTTCATCTCTAAAATACCAAATAGGATTTCATTTTAAACAGTCTTGCATGCGCGTTCCTATTTTAAGAAATCAAAAACAAGATGCAAGCACATATTTTGTGTTCTATCGATCAAAGGCAACCTGCAAAACCAATTCGTGAATAGTTTGTGTTTTATTCTTCTTGGATAACGTTCTGCAAACCACTATTAGGCCGTATGAAAAATATGATCGCATGAACATCAAGGCCAAAGATTAGTCCACATTATCAAAATCATAAAATCAAAAAATAAATCACATATTCAGAAAGTAGACAGAAAATCATGCAGTTTCAAAAAAAAAATCACTGAAAAAGGTGATCGTATGAGCCCGTACAAGGCTCCAGAAGCTGCAAAAGCAAGGATTAGACAGGTATAGTCATGGAAACCTTCAATTTAGGATACCTCTGAGATTCCAAAACCAAAAAATAACTCCAACCCAGAAATATTTGGGAAATTCTACCCAAAATAAAAAATAATTGCACCTAATTTGGAGTTAAAACAAGCAAGATATGAGCTCTTAAAGTCAGACTGGAAATTGGAAAAGCTCGTTGGTGAAGGATGAGAAAATTTAAACCTCTGCTGACGTCATAAATTTAGGAAGTTAAATTTGACGACTAAGAGGCTGTCGTAAAATGCCAATATCCTTGCAAAAATTTCTAGATGGGCGTCAATTTTAAGCTGTAATCCTGAGCGGAGGTGGTGTAAGATTTGTAAAAAAATGAACTGTTGAAGACGCTCTAAAAATTTTCATTAAGTGTGTTTTGCAAGAAGGAATCCAGATTCATGGCTCTTGCCAACTTCTTTCACTACCTCTACTAGAATAAGAACCTTGGAACAGGGTATGGACAACGATAGAATCTTGAACTATTTGCATAAAATAAATGGGTGAAAAGGCTTCTAAAACTTCAAGCATATGCAAATGACAAGTGTAAAACAAGATCTTACAACCTTTTCCAACATCCCCTTGCTTGTTTGATGCAAATTATGAAGGCACAAATTAGTCACCTGGATTGTTTTGCAAGATTCCTCAAAGAAATGTGTTAACAAAGATCTGTCATCTCCTGGGATTTAGTGATTCCAGTATGCGCAGGGAATTAATGTGTTGAAAATGTTTCAAAACTTCATGCAAATGCAATGGTAGGTGAAGTTCCAAGGAGGCATGTTGAGTAGGATGGTAGTGGGGAAGCAGAGGAGTTTAGCATAGGCGGGGAAGAATTAGCAGAGCACAGCATTGGGAGAGGGAGGTAGGAAGAGTTGTGTGGTGCTGCGCGCGGGAGGGAAGGATTTTGTAGTATTGCGCATGAGAGAGAAGGGTGGAGGGAGGGAGGTATAAGGGACTACGTGGGAGATGTGGAGTGGGTTTAGAGGTGAGTGTGAGCAGAGGCGGGGAGGGGTTAAATGGTGGCGCAATGGATGGGAGAAAGGTGTTGAAGAGTGGCGGGGGGGNTGCACAGAGGGGGAACGTGGGTGAGGAGGAGGTGTGTTGATGGTGGCAAGTTTGGTGGCGCGGGTTTGAGGAGTGAAGGGTGGAGAGGTGGGTTAGGCCGTGTAGAGAGGTGGTCGGGGTATGGGTGTGGGGAAGGAGATGAGTGGGTTGCGCGTGTTGGGAGAAGAGGTAGTGTAGGATTTGTAGCAGAGTTTAGTCCCACATCCACTGGGATGTGGGAATCTCAGCTATTTTAATACCAAGCTACAAACTTAATATAGAAAGAAGAAAGGGAAGTGAGCGTGGACTGCTTGTTGGCTTAGTTAACCATTTGGATGTTTGATTCCATCTCCTAGAAATTGATATAAATACTATCAAAATACAAAAACCCCAAATATTTTCTCAAAATACACAGACCAGAAAAAAAATTAAAATATTTATCTTGGTCTGCGTGCAGAAATAGCCCTGATTTGCATGTAGAAGGTCGTACGGGCTTTGTTTGCAAAAAGTTTTTGCGACAGATTCAATTTTGAGTGAGCATAGGCATGTGTATAGTCATTTCAAGTTGAAATGACGACCCAGACGCAATGGTGGACCCATATTTTGTTCAAAATGAATAGAAAATAGAATTAAAAACAAAAGTTCATAATGAGGCCAGAAATGTGCGTGTTAAAAGTGGCCTTCTTACTTAGCAGTACACTTCAACATAGTCATTATACTTCAGTTGCATACATGAATGAATATGGATTCATTCATTCAGTATGTTTGAAAGAGTCGACATGTTGCCTTCTAGAAGGCAGGAGTATGAGCTTGCTCTCAGATCATTGCAAGCTCAGTGACTACACACTAACCTAAATGAAGGATTTAAAGTTATATGCTAAAAGTAAAATGCTGATTAATCTAAATGATTATGCAACTTTGTTGTTCATCCAAGCTACTTAAGATTCAGTTTTAGAAGCACTAAATGAAATGTGAGATATTCATTTTAAAAACACCGATTCAAAGTGTGCTCTAAGTTAGGTTTGCATGCTTGAAAATAATAAACAACAATACTAAATAAATGCTAAAAATGCAATAAAACTAAGATGAAAATGCAGTATAATAACATTAATAAAAAATTAGGATCCTTAGTGAAGGAAGAGAGTTTCTCTTTTATAGAAATCTCTCTCGAATCGATGGTCAAGATCGAACAAAAAGAGTGGCTCAGGTTTGATTGAAGAAGCACAATCCATGTGCAAGTGATTCGATTGGTCGATAGAGTCAGTTGACTGAACTGACTGATTAGTTGTTTTGGAAACTTCCATATTCAATTTTCAGTTAACTGAAATGTTTCCAAAATGATAAACAGTGGAGAATCAGTTAACTGAGTAGAACTGGATTGTTTCTAAAATGATAAATCAGTTAACTGAATTTGATGATGTCATATGCATTTTTACTAAATTAATTGATTTTGAATGCATATTTATGTTTTTATAATTAATTAAATTCCTTTTTGATTTAATTGACAATTTTGTGATTTTTATTTAATTAATATGTCATAATATCAATTAAATAATTAACATAAGATATATTTGCCAATGTAATGTGCTTTTAGGAATTAATTAATTAATTAAGTACGGTGATTGATTAGGACCTAGGGTTTAGGTTAGGTCAGTTCAAATTTGATAATTGCATGTTTGATTTAGGACTTAGGGTAATCAAGATTAGGGTTTCTTGATTAATTGCTGAGATTGGGGGTCTAGGGTTTAGGTGACCATTTTTAGGTTATTACAATAGGTTCCCTATCCCTAGGATAGAAGACCTAATGGACTAGCTAGGTGAAGCCAAATTTTTCACAAAGATTGACTTGAAGAGTGGATACCACCAAATCAGAGTCAATGAGGGAGATGAATGGAAAACAACCTTCCAGAACACATAAGGACTGTATGAGTGGCTTTTCATTCCATTTGGGTTATCCAATGCCCCACCTACATTCATGAGACTCATGAATGAAGTCCTAAAAGACTACATAGGCAAATTTGTGGTAGTGTACTTGAATGATATACTCATCTATAACAAGACAAGAGAGTAACACCTCAAACAGATCTGCAAATAGTCTTCAAGAAGGTGCATGAAGAGAAGTTGATGATCAACTTGGAGAAATGTGAATTCATGAAACAAGAGCTAGTGTACCATGGGTTTTTACTATCTCAAGGCAATCTAAAAATGGATCCTAGCAAGGTGGAAGCCATCATCAACTGGCCTACTCCAATGACAACCACTAAGGTAAGAAGTTTTCATGGCTTAGCACAGTACTATAGAAAGTTTATAAAGCAATTCAGTGCAATTTGTGCTATTATGCTTGACACTATCAAGGGTGGGATGAAAACTAAATTTGTATGGAATGAACAAGCTAACCATGGGTTTGAGTTGTTAAAGAAGAAGATTGTTACCCAACCAATCTTGATTTTTCCAAGCTTTGAGAAGCTATTCACACTGGAATGTGATGCCAACAATGTAGCCATTAGTGCAGTCTTGAGTCAAGAGGGAATACTAGTGGCCTTTCACTCTGAGAAACTAAGTGAAGCAAAGAAGAAATACTCTTCTTATGACCTAGAGATTTATGCTCTGGTCCAAGCTTTGAGGAAGTGGAGGCACTACTTGCTTCCAAAGGAGTTTGTAGTCTTTTCAGACAACCAAGCATTGAGTTTCTTGAACTCACAAGATAAGCTCAGCCACAAGCATATGAAGTGGGTTGAATACCTGCAAGCAGACACCTTCAACATCAAGCACAAGAAAGGATTGCAGAATAAGGTAGCAGATGCCTTAAGTAGAAGAGCCATGAAAATACAAGAGATACACTTGCAGAGCATGGGATTAGAGAGCTTCAAAGATCTATATGCAGAAGATGGAGATTTTGCAAACATCTACAAGATATGTCAAGAATACAAGAACCACTTTCATAGTCAATTCTCTGAATATACTTTACAGAGTGATCTTTTGTTTAAAGAAAGTCAATTGTGTGTCCCTAGAGGGTCCATAAGAGAAAATTTGATTCAAGAGAAGCACAATGGTGCACTTAGTGAACACTTTGGTGTCAATAAGACCCAAGAATTAGCTCAGAGGTTCTATTTTTGGCCCAAGATGAATTTGGATGTTAAGAAATATGTAGAAATTTGTGTTATCTGTCAAAAGGCAAAAGGTACATCTTCAAATGCAGGCCTATACTAGCCTCTACCCATTCCAACCAGACCATGGGAATGTCTGAGCATGGATTTTGTAGTGGGATTGCCCAAGACAAAATAGGGAATGGATAACATTTATGTTATTGTGGACAGATTTAGTAAGATGGCATACTTTGTACCCTGCAAGACAATCCATGATGCTAGTTAGATAGCTCACCTATTCTTCAAGGAGGTAGTCAGAATACATGGTTTTCCATTGAGTATAGTGTCAAACAGAGACACAAAGTTTATGAGTCTTTTTTGGAAGACTCTATGGAAAAAGATAGGAACCAACTTATCTTTTGGATTTGCCTACCATCCTTAGATTGATGACCAAACTGAGGTAGTAAATAGGAGCCTTGGAAACCTCCTAAGATATTTAACTAAGGAGTATGGTCAAGTTTGGGACCAACTCATTGGGCAAGCAAAGTATGATTATAATGACACAGTGAATAGGACTACTGGTAAGAGTCCTTTTGAAATAGTTTATGGCCTTCATCAAGGAGGCATATTTGAGCTCAGAGATATGAAGGATGGAGCCAAGGGAAGTGGCTATGCAGATGAATTTGCACATTCTATGCTAGAAGTCCATGAAACAATGAGGAAGACACTCATTGAAAATACAGAGAAGCTTAAGAGCAAAGTTGATAAGAGGAAAAGAGATGTCCAATTCCAAATTGGGGATTTGGTGATGGTACACCTCAACAAGGCAAGGTTGCAGAAATGAGTGCCACATAAAATACAAATGAGAAGAATTGGCCCATGTACTATACTGGCCAAATATGGCACAAATGCATACAAGGTGGAACTTCCAGAGGATATGGGTCTATCTCTAGTGTTTAATGTAGAAGACTTAGTTTTGTACAAAGGCCTAATCTTAGATCTAGAACAAAGTCTGACTGAATTCATACAAGAGGTGGAGGAACTCAACTTGCCATCTGCACCAATCAAGAAGGCATAACACATACTAGATTCCAGAGTCTACAAGAAGACAATAAAGAAGGAATACAAATAACACTTGGTGAAGTGGCATTGACAAGCAAATGCAGATGCAACTTGGGTAAAGGAGACAAAATTCAAAAAGTTGGGCATTGATCCCAACTTACTCAATTGGGGAGGATGGTGCAGGAGAACCTAGGAAAACTCCCAATGCTTAGTCAATTTTGGCTCGTAACTGACTCTATCCAAGTCAGTGATTTTAATTTTGACCTTAGAAGGTCTTGCAATGTGTGTGACTAGATGGATTAGTAGTTAGTACTAAATCCAATCTAGTTTAGGTTAATTTGATTTCTAAGTTTTTAGTCCTTAGGATAGGCCTAAAATGGGAAATGTGGTTTAAATGTGTCCTAGACCTAAGAAAAGTGTGAAAGGTTCCTAAAAAGTCCTTAATGATGTTAATCCATCAAGTTATATGGGTTAGAGGTCTTAAAAGTTAGTTGGCATCATAAATACAAAAGATGCTCAAAAGTTGTCATGACAACATTTGCAACATTTTGCAAATGTTGCATTCAACTCGACAACTTTGGATTCCCTTCATTCTAGGAGTGGGAAATCAATGATGAAGGCCTTAAAACATGGGAGAGGCATCTTAAGATACTTTTTGGCGCATTTCACGAGGTAGAGGATACTGTAAGCAAGTTTTTGAAGTGAATGCAAGCAAAGTGTTATGGTTTGACAGTACAGTCGACTTGTTTTTATGTTAATGGTGTATTAATGGATTGAAAGGTTGAATCTAGTGTTGGATCCATGAATTAGGAGTAGATAAAAGATCTTTTAATTCAGTGATAAATTATATTAGAGTTGATTTGATAGTCTTAGGAAATTGTTGAGGATTTAGAGTGTTTACTGGTTCAGTTTAGGTAGATTTTGGTTTCATGGCTCCCCCATAGAATCCAACCGTGGGAAACTACAAAAGGTGGATGAATATGTTAGGGGAGCCTCTTTATAGTGTATATATTCAATTAGGATTCCTGGAGAACCAATTTTATATTTTTGAATTCATGCCCTAAGCGAGCTATGACTGTCTGGTTAGGTGTATGAAAGAGAGAAAGTTGAATGCAGAAGCAAGGGTGTGTGTGAAAGGCGTGAACCAAGTGTAGTTTCAGAGTGATTAGGGTCCTATAGATCCCTAGTTGAGAGAAAAGAGATTGAACAATCCATTTGGATAGATTTCTAGATAGAAATCAGTCAACTGCATTTTAGGAACCCAAAAAGCCCTATTAGCCCTACATTTCAGGACACTAGTGTACGGATGATTTGGGAACCCTAGACCTTGAAAATATTTTATGTCTTCCAAAAGGGTATCAGGATCCTAGGTTAGTTTTTGGGGTTGTTTGTAAGTTTTGGGAAGAAATCCAGAAAACCCCTCTGGATAGGGCTAATTGGTCAATTAGGCCTAATAGAGTCCTATGAGGAGTGAATTTGGAACTCGATTGAATTGGGATTGAAGACCTATTCTATTGGAGTGAAAAGGATGTAGAATGAATTTTAAAATGGTGGATATGACCCTTGTAGCATTGGTGAAGTTGGGATGGAGGATTTATGCCTAGAATCCTTAAAGCAAGAGTGAAGCATTGAGACAAAACTAGTGATAGTTGTCTTTCAAGGTGAAGCATAACTCACTGTGTTGAGTTAGTGAAGTCTTAGGCAATTGGAGTAAAGACTTGGGAGATCTTAGTGTTGAGTTTAGGATCTTAAGAAGACTAGGACAAGTGGAGTCCTAGTGGAGTTTGTGTGAGCACACCTAGGAACACTTCCATCAAAATCTTGACCAAAAAACTAGCAGTTTGGCTGATTTTATCCTCTTCAAATAAATTGTGCATATTGTCAACCTTTAAGATGATATCATATTGAGCCCGAATATCATCATAGGTTGTGCATTCATTGAGAAAGTGTCATTCATTTTCAATAGTGCCCATCCTACAAAACATGCAAGTTCTCTCCTCCCAAGCCTCTTTGGGCCTCTTCCATCTACTTGTCTCGTACCTGAGATGATGTGATCCCGTCCTCAACTGAGCCACTAACAACATTTATTTTCCATTAATAATAGCCCCTAAATGCGCTTTCACTCCATGCTCCACAGTTGGGTTGAAATCTTGAATGTAATAAGCCTTTTTCGACCAATGGTATTAGTCCACATGGCACTCTAAAACTTAACTATGACAAAAAAATTTGTGTCCTCATTTGTATTAGGACACTCATGAAGTTTAACGTTCCATTTATTCAACCATTTTTATTTTGCTTCATCCAAGTTTTCTTTCTGCGGTTAAGAACCTCTTCCTTCACGATTTTCGACCAACATTGGTGATGCACGTTTTCAACCTTCTTTAAATAACTAAGTAACTGAGTTATCGTTGAGGCCTCCAACGAAAAAGTCTCACTCTCTACTAAAATAATATCATAAGGTACATAGGTTTTAACTTTGATATTATCTGTGATTAGGTATTTCTGAAATATCTCTAGCTGCCTCCAACCATAGTTTGACATGCTGCCACCCCAAACTTTGCAACCATACAAAATCACCGACGTGACCAACAAACCAAATAGAGTTTTCTTGGTTTTCCAATCCCAAAGTTCCATTGTTCTGCATCTATTTTGAAGTAAATACAAGGCTTTCCATCCCCCCTATATCCTTTTCACTCTACACATCTCCCAATTGAGCTTATAATGAAAGTCAATCCCAAGATACTTGTATTCTTTCACAATTTCCAACAAGTTGCCTTAAAAAGGAAGGTAATATGCTTTTCTTTCCTCCTTAAATCATGATTTTGGTTTTGGAAATGTTCACCTGCATCCCAACCTCCTGAAAAAAGTGCTCTAAGGCCCCTAAATGATCTCTTAACCCTTGAGCAGTTTTTGATATTAAAATAAGATCGTCAGCATATAAGAGAAGCTTCACCACATACTCTGCCAATTGAGCACCTTCCCCCTTCATTTTGTTTAACAAAGTTTCAAATTTATCAATGTATAACCCAAAAAAGGTTAGGGATAAATGACATACCTATTTATCCCAATGTCACTACCAAAACATTCAAACATCCCTTCACTAGTTCTCATTTTGGCTCTAACACTGTCATATAATCTATGCACTATCGCTCTATACTCATCTAGAATACCCAACTCTTCCATTCTGCTCCATAGCTTGTCCCTAGACATTGTGTAAAAGGCTTTCTTAAAGTCTACAAAGCAACAATAGGCTTCTTCTCCCTGAGTGTCTCATATTTTCTCTATTAAATGCCGAAGAGTGACACAATGGTCAATGATGGAGTGTCTAGATCTGAAACCAACTTGCCCCTTTGCTCTTTTCTCCTCACCTTCTTCCCAACTACTGATTTTACGCTCTATCATGCTCCCAAAGAGTTTTCCAAAAAGTGGATTAACCATAATAGTTTGGTAATTAGATGGATTATTGATACCCTCACTCTTAAAGAGGGGAATGACCATGCTAGTTGTCCAATCCGCCACTTAAAACACCTAATTGTTCTATTAAATGAACCACAAGTCATATAAATATTCTTATTGGAGAAACACTTCACATGATATGGATTGTAAAAACACCTAAATGTGCTATTAAATGAATCATTAGTCATATAAATCTTCTTATTGAAGAAACACTTCACATGATATTTTGATTTTAAAAAAAAAAAATTTGAGAAAAACTATTTATACATCTCACTTTTGGTGCTTTTAAAAATTATTTTGAAATATTATAATCAGAGTAAATTTGCAAAAATTTCATGGATCTTCCCTTCGTGGAAAGAAGTTCATGAGATTTGTGAGCACTTATTTGTGATAGAAGAATCGCCCAATTTTGATGTTATTTCCCAATAATGTCGGTTAATGGCTTATCACAAATTAAACGTGAAAAGAAAAATAAGACAGATCGGTTTTGGGCATTGATGTCTTCATGGATATCCGAGCAATGCCACACAAAACCACTTTCAGCTAGTGGAAGGTAAATTTGGGTACCCTTTTGTTAGATTTTCAGTTTTGGCAATGCCCACATTCAGCAAACGCAGATTTATGTTGTTCTTATTATCATATATTTGTTTCTCTCGCAAATAAGGGTTTTTGAAAATTGAGATTTTGGGAACGCAGCTGTAGAATTTGTTCCCCATTAATTTGGTGTTCTATACTTGTAATACACATAACTTGGTTCCCCTTGTAATAATGGTAAGAAGCAAGTTTCATAAGAAGCAAGTTTCAGGGCATGTCAACAACCTGTTATATTGATAGTACAATTATTTTCACAAAATAGGTTTAGGGGGAATGGGCCTTAAATGGCCATGAATAACAATTGAGGAGGCTGTGAATCACAAATTGTTTTCTTGAATTTGGAAAATGGGAAAACTTAAATTGGGTAAAATGGGCAATCAGTTCCATATATTGCTCAACTTGGGGTTTATTTTTCTTTTGTTTGTCTTTCTGTCGGATCGTGTAAATATTTTGAAACTCCCCCTTTACCTCAGTGGACTTTCTCCAAGAGCCTCTTATAGGTGGAGTTGGGCACAGTTTGAATCTGAAATTCTGTCAAAAAGGCCAGTCAATTCGGTGTTTCGTAGAAAAAATATAGCTTTGGCTGAGGCTGGAGATGCAATTTCAGGAAGAGATCATCATCAATTCTCAAGAATGCAGAATGATAATTTCAAGAGCTCCTATTGCGAATTTCTCAGAAAAGCACCAGAGTTTCAGGAGAACAGTTGTGGAAAACTTAACAAAAACAGGCATTACAAGGGTCAGAGAATTGGACGGTGTTGACAGCATTTCTTCCTATGCAGGATTGGAAAAACACATTGGGTATGCGAATCGGTGTGAATTTATTAAAGCTCACAAGCAATGCACTTCTAGAGGAGTTATATAGTACACCACATTCTTCTACTGCACATGCAAGAACTGGCCACTGTTTGGTTATGCTTTCTTAGGTCTTTGGTTGGTGGCACTATTCTATATGTTGGGCAACAAGTAGAGTAGCAGATTACTTATGTTGTTCTTTAGAGAAGTTGTCCAAGCTCTTGAAACTTCCACCCACAGTTGCTGGAGTGACTCTTCTTCCTCTTGGGAATGGAGCTCCTGATGTGTTTGCAAGCATTGCTGCTTTCGGCAGAGCTGATGCTGGTGAAGTGGGACTCAACAGTGTTTTAGGCGGTGCTATTTTTGTTACCTGCGTTGTGGCTGGATCAGTTGCTTTGTTTGTTGCAGCTTCACATGTACAGATTGGTCGTCGATGCTTTGTGTGTGATGTGTGCTTCTTTCTGTTCACGCTTACTTCTCTTTCTCTTATTCTAATTGTTAGAAAAGTTAACTTGTGGGGAGCAATAGCTTTCCTGTCAATATATATCATGTATACTTGCACCATTGCGGCAAATGAATTTTCAAAGAAGCAGGCCCAAAAATCAAAGAGGAGTTCAATGACACCTATGCATCATGTTCTTGGAAGTAGTTTTTATCTTGGCACCGAAGATGAAGATGATTCCATGTATAGTCCTCTCTTGGATTTAGAGTCAACTACAGGTTTTGTTGTTGATCATGCCCTTATTGAGACTACGTTGCCTCAGTGGATGTGGGCCTCAAATGTTGCTATTTAATCAAACCAGACAACGACGAAAATGATAGAGGATACTAGGCTTTTGTGGGGTTGGAGTGAGGACAGTGAAAATAATCAGTCAAGGCGTTCATTACTTCGCCTTTTAATGTGTCTTGTGGATTGGCCATTGACATTGCCAAGGAAACTGACCATCCCCATTGTTGAAAATGATCGATGGTCAAAAAATGTTGCAGTTGTAAGTGTGATACTTGCACCAATATTGTTGTCTCTGCTGTGGAATGCACATAAAACCAAGCCATTTGGTATAAGTAAACTAGCATATACTGCTGCAGGAATTTCGGGTGTTATATTTGGAAGCTTAGCATATATTAAAACAAACACAGATCACCCTCCTCGTACATACATGTTTCCCTAGGTTGCAGAAGGTTTTATTATGAGCATTGTGTGGCTTTACACCATTGCAAATGAGCTGGTGGCATTGTTAGTTTCCTTTGGTGTAATTTTTGAAATAAATCCATCCGTCCTAGGTTTGACTGTGCTGGCATGGGCTAATTATATGGGTGATTTGATGATTCTAATATTGCTTTGGCATTGAATGGAGGTGATGGAGTGCAAATTACTTTGTCAGGATGCTCTGCAGGTCCTATGTTTAATACACTAGCTGGGTTAGGAATTTCTTTGTTGCTGGGATCCTGGTCTGCACAACTTGCATCTTATATACTTCCAAAAGAGACCAGTTTGTTTTACACCTTAGGTTTTCTTATGACTGGGCTTGTTTTTGGTCTCATTGTGTTGCTATTGAATGATATGCGGCTAAGCGAGTTGTTAGGGATTGGCCTAATAACCCTATACTCTTCCTTCCTTATACTCAGATTGAGCAACGCTCTTGGGCTTTTCACTATTTTTGGTTTACACTAACATTCATGTTCATGTTCCATTTGTAAAGAATGTAAATTCAAGTAAGTGTAACTCAGCCCCTTGAAGGAAATTGTAACAATTTTGTGTGGTTTTATTTCGTGCCCCTTAGCAGTATCCATGTATGACTAGCTTATTTCTATCAATGATGTGAATGTTTGATGGTTTTGTGAACCAAGCATTGTTTTATCTTGATGATAAGCAAGAAGTAGAACAACTATTTTTCTGTATTCATTGAGTTCTTAAGCAATAAAAAATGTGTTTTCGTTGAGTTGATAATTATACAAATAAGCATTCTCATTTAGGGATTTCTTTTGCGTCAGGTACATCTACAATAAAGAATCTATAGTGGAGTATGGGAGGACTACCATTGAAACAATAAAGAATCTATACTGAGTGTGGGAGGACAACCCTTGGCTTTTATAAAATAATCTCATCCATAGGATTCCAAAAATGAGCATGTTAGATCTACCTCAGTTTTCCAGTGTCCCGATCTTGTGTCCAATTCACCACTAATTTTCAATGCTCCACGGAGTTTTCGGGACGGGGACGTTTTAGGGGACGGTGACGTGTTTCAGGTATGGGTACGGCTCAAGCCAATTTTTAGGGGATGGCAGGGGACGACTATTAAAAAAATAGGGGAATTTTTATATATATAGAAAGAATTCAAATATGCATATCATAACATTGATAGACCATTCACCATAGACATTTTAGAAGCTCAAAACAATGAATGCTAAAAAACTAAAGCTTTGTTGCTGCTCCTCTTTCTTCTTCTTTTTGGCAAGAATGAATGAAATGAACAAATGAAAGTTAGTTAGGCTTTTTATGTTTTTAGCATCCATACTAGGGTTTAGTATCTTCTATTTAATATTAGAGTCCATGTGGGGCCCACTGAAAATCAAACAAATTAAAAAAAACTCTCTTTTTAAGACTGGCGGCCGTTTTTTTTTGGCTGGGAAATAGGGGACGGATTTGGGTACCGGGGACAGTCCCTGATCGTCCCCGGTACCCAAATCCGTCCCCTGTTTAGGAAACTTTGTTTTTTTCAGTTTCCGGAACGTCCCCGATTTGGGAACGAAAATGGGACTGTTAAGGGACGTTGAAAATCTGTCCCCGCGTCCCCGTTTCGTACCCGGGACGGGAACGGGGGAACAAGGGCAGGGAACGCGTCCCCGTGGAACACAGCTAATTTTTTCTTTCCTCAGATTTGAGAAAAAATCCATCAAATTTAACCACGGACTGAGACATTAAAGTTAATTTTATCCTTTGAGCATTTTCTTTTACTTGGAGAATTGAATTTTCATTTCAGGCAGTGTTAAAATGAGATTTGTTGCAGATGCTCTGCCTGCAGTTTAGGATTTGACTGGATACAATTTGGTTGGAGTGAGAGTGAGGTTGCATATCATGCAGTGAACTCCTTTCTCTGCTTTGGAGGTGAATCTCGTCGTGAGTAAGAGTGAGGGCATCAATCATGAGGATCACTCTACTTCACATAATTCCAGGGTCTATGCAGGGACTTCCTTTTATTTAGCTTTTGTACACTCAATCTGCTCTGGACACGGATTGTTGGAAGGGTTTTTTGTGCATTTTCTTTTTTAGTTTGATTTGGAATTGGAGACCACTGGATTGAGTATATGAAGATGATGAGACTGGTGACGTTTGTGTAGGGAGTATGGACTGGTACAATGCCCAGTGCCACAAAATATTTTGACTTTGCTGGGCGTCAGGATGACATTTCAAGCTTTGGAAATTTGAAGTGATGGGATTTTGATCCAATCCATGAGGTTTTGTTGGAGTGTTTGTGTGATTGACAAAGACAATCAGAGAGAGTTGTGGCATTGAACTTTGCGAATACTTGTGTTGGCGTACCTGGACTGAGAGGCAAGCCGGATGGGCTGCAGGCTGCAGTGGGGCTACCATAGAGATGACACTGGTTAATGGGGACTAATGCTCCTTTGCCCAATTCTGTTTAGTATTAAAGACATGATATTTCTACTCAATATTTGTGAGTATGAATTATTTTGAGAGAAAATTGGGTATATTTTTTTCTTAATGTTTAAAATCATGTTGTATAATTGATTATCGGGATGAGGGAAATAGTAGAAAAATTGAACTAAGATTCTTTATTAAGGGAGGTGAAGAAAGAGAAGCACAAAGAACAAAGAGTGGATAAGTCTTTTGAAAAGATTTAATGACTTATTATTCAAAGATTATAGCTTAATTTATAACAAATTATTATGTGAAATTAGAACACATCAATCTCTTAAGTAAATTTCCCTAGTCAAGTATTTGCACATAAAGAAAATTTGTGAAGTTTCAAGTAGGTGCACTATTCCTATTTTCTAATTCACTTTTCACTAAGCCTCTAGAGCATTTTCTATTTTTCAATATGGAAAATAGGGTTTCACAACTTGTACTTGGCAATGCAACATGATAATATGGATGCCCCAAGAAAGTGGGAAAGAGTGTCCTTCACCATCCACACAAACTCTAGATAGTTCTTCGAGAAAGTGAGAAAGACCGGTCATCACCATCCACACAAACTCTAGACAGTTCTCTTATAAATCATTTGCTCAAACAAAAAAGCGCTTGACGAGGTAGAAGTCTTTCCAATTTGCTTCCTCCAACTTTCAAAGTGTCATCTAGGAAATATGGGTGGGTTGTTGGGAAGGCTTCATGGATTTATCTTTTGATTGCAAATAACATTTGAGTGTATGTCTCTGCCTCAGGCACAAACACGCTTCACTTGACCAACTGAAACAACTTGCTCATGTGTGGAATACTTAAAACATATAGGGGAGAGAAGCTAGTACTTGCTGACCCTAACTTTGCACTTCTCAAAATCTTATGTGGAAACTTCAAATTACTCTCAATTTTTTCAAGTAGTTTACTTGTCAAGTTCCCTATTTAAAAGCAAAATTTCAAGTCCACATGGTTAAATATGATGCCACATTAGCATGCTTTTTTGTAAAGGTGTCTAAAATGGTCCCAAAAAGTCACAAGACCAATAGGTGTGCACTAAGTCATGTTTAATGGTGTGTTGATGTAGCACCACATGAGAGGTTGTTTTCTAAAATCTTGAGGCATCTTTTTGGGGATATGCATTGATGAAGCATTTTTAGTGCACCATTATAGGTCTATTTTGTTCACCTATTGGTCTATTTTGTTCACCTTCTATAACATGTATTGGACCCCACACATGTATTGGCTCCTCTCTCCCTATGTTGGCTTATTTCAATCTATCACCAACCACATATTGATCAATCTCCAATGGACATTTTGCAATATGATTTTTTCAAGCGAGAAGTATTAATCTAAGAAAACAATAAAAAAATGAATAAAATAGTTGCAAAAAATAAGTGGCATGCGAATCCAACTTCCTAGTCAAAATTTATGACCTCGAAAAGGTCCAAAAATGAGAACTAGCAAGTGTTAAAGTTTTAAACTAGAATAGAAAAACCATAGAGCATATATCTTAAACAAAACACAAGAACAAATAGACACAGAGATTTACCCTAGGAAAACCCTCTAACTTGAAGGGAAAACCCTAGCCACACAAGAAATGATTCTTTATTGATAAAATAATGGAGATTTGTGTACAATGCTTCAAACTAAACCAACAATCCATCTACTACACACAAAACCAACAATATAATGCGTAATACCCAACCAATGTGCAAGACAAAGAAATATATAGAAGACTTGACTCTTCATCTTCAAAATTGAAGATTCTTTACATTCCAAGCACAAGTCTCTTCATTTCAAATGGATGTCTCTTCACATCTCCACGCAAGTCTTTTCAATTTCCAAATGCAAGACCTTTCACATTTCTTGGACAAGTGATTCACCTTTAGGAGAAAGATAACTCCCAATGCTATATAACATCAACACTCCCTCTTAGCTAGGGATGTATCTTTCCAAATTCTCATGTCATGGATTCTCTCAACATGACCCTCACAATGGCTACACCCATTGCGAGAAAACCAAAAAATTTATCACAGATTCTCTCAATGTGATATCGTCATCTCAACATTATGTTCACCACGGCTACTCCCAGAGGGTGAATAACATAAGAGCTAAGTCATGGAGTCTCTCACATGACATCCACCCATTGCGAGAAAACCAAAAAATTTATCATAGATTCTCTCAATGTGATATCATCATCTCAACATTATGTTCACCATGGCTACTCCCAGAGGGTGAATAACATAAGAGCTAAGTCATGGAGTCTCTCACATGACATCCACCATAACTACTGCCAAAGGGTGGATCCACCATAGCTACTCCCAGAGGGTGGAACAAGGGCTTTCACCTCAAACTTCTTTCACAAAGAAGAATGCACTAACAAGGGATTGCACCTCGAACTTCTCCTCCATGGAGAAGAACTCATTAACAAGGAATTGCACCTCGAACTTATCCCTCTAAAAAAAGAACTCATTAACAAGGGATTGCACCTCGGACTTCTCCCTCTCAGAGAACAACACATTAAAATATATAAAACATCATTTGAATGCTGAGACTCCCTCTCAACTAAGACTCTCTCTCAACAAGGGCAACATTCTCATGGCTTTGATTATCACAATACCAGGAAATTGGCTCCAATGTTTGTTAAACAACGAGTTTTTGCAGTCACACTGCTACACAAGCTTGTTGATCCTCTGCAAAGGAATCACCATTCTACATATGCCACTCAAGCTCCCTCTGAATATGATTTTTGCAGCTGGATAGTCTTCCTCTGAATGTCATTTCTTCCTCTTCAAAGAAACTAAATGTAATGACAATCTAAATAGGTTTTTTTCTCTTTAATGAGGTTGTGTGCCACCAATTCAGTCTCATGGCTGCAAGCAACATTCCCATGTTCATTTCTATAGCCTGCATGACTTTGCATGTAATATCTCATAATCGTGTTGCTTCTCGATCTGTCTCGGAAGTATTTTTAGAGAGATTAGCAATAGTTCATAGAATCAAACTATTCATAAAGAGATTTAAATATACATGATTCACTATTCTCAATATTATAGCATGAATTAACTAAATAAAATTCATGATCAATATTCAAATACTTATCTCTTTATTGCCTAAATTTCCTCACAATCCACCAATAGATCTTTCGCCATCACACAGTTATAGAGAATGAAAATTTTGAACACCAGTACATCTATTATCCTCATAGACATGAGTTCTCATAGATGAACATGACAACATCCTCCCCATCCATGTAACAAGCTTCATCAGAGATTCTACTCTCTAAGGCTCTTTAGTTGCACGTTCTCATATGAATCCCTCATTTTAAACAACATATTCGACTCCCGTTAGACATTACTTTTCTTCTAGAATCCAATCGTTCTATTATGGTTTAAATCGTTCCGTTAGACCCGCTCTGATACCATGTTAAAGTTTTGAGCCAGAATAGGAAAACCATAGAGAAGATATCTTAAACAAAACACAAGAACAAATAGATACAGAGATTTACCCTGGGAAAACCCTCCAACTCGAGGGAAAAAAACCTAGCCACACAAGAAATGATGCTTTATTTATATAATAATAGAGATTTGTGTACAATGCTTTAAACTGAACCATCAATCCATCTACTACACACAAAACTAGCAATATAATGTGTGTCTAACACCCAACCAATGCACAAGACAAAGAAATATATAGAAGACTTGACTCTTCATCTTCGAAACTGAAGACTCTTTACATTCCAAGCACAAGCCTTTTCATTTCAAATGGATGTCTCTTCACATCTCCATGCAAGTATTTTCAATTTCCAAATGCAAGACCCTTCACATTTCTTGGATAAGTGATTCGCCTTCAGGAGAAAGATAACTCCTGCCGCTATATAACATCAACTAGTAAATGAAAGGAGAAACAACATTTTTTTTTTGAAAAAATAAGTATAGTGAGAAAAAACTATTCTAATAGTATAATATACATGTAGAATTAGCACAATGCAAAAAAAAAAAAACATCTCCTACCAAACAAGCTTTATATTGAATTCAAACATTCATGCAATCCCAAACAAGCTCAAATGTGAAAAATATCAATTTAGAAGGGCAGGTCTAGGATTGCATAGTTCTAACATCAACATGCTACAAGATTACCTATCTACTTATGGAACTGCCATTTGATCTTGTAATAATACTTAAGTTTGATTTGAAACTACTAAGAGAGAATAATCTTGTGATATTCATGTGGATTGTGAAACTACCAGTTGTTTGCACTAGTGCAAAGGCATTGTTTCAAAGGCTTAATTGATTGGTTATTTTCCATCATTAGAATTGTAATAGAATGTGGTAAATTTGAAGAGAAAGGCATTGCACATATTTAAAAGGCCAATGGATTGAGTTTAAACGCTTTGTTATTTCCTACACTTAACATAGGCCATCAAGGGATATGAATCCTTCTAACAATGTTATAAGGGTTGTAGGCCTAAAATAAATGTTTTTGCTATGAGATACAATTTATTATGACAACAACAAAAAAAAATATGAATCTTTATTTTTACATATAGAAATGAACAAAAAAATTATATGGAAATGAATAAAGATCTTTTTATATACTTTCTTATTCAGTACCTAAGATTCAAAAGTCAAATTTCTTGAATTCATATATAGAGATGTATAACATCTCATAATTATTAATGTTGTAGTACTACATAGAGAGTGCATAATGAATGATATAAAATTTGCATGCCCCAAACACACTATGACCCTAGGATGTGTGCCTAGGGCCTAAAAATGAGCTTTTGTTGCTAATAAAAAAATAGCAAATAGATTATTATTCCTAAGGTTTCAATGTGCTCTACACATAATGATGTTTGTTTGTTGGAATTGACTTGGAATTGGAAAACAAGAATTGGTTTCCCTTCTCAAAATTGTATTCTCAATTCCAATTCCACGAGTCAATTCCAATTCCAAGTTCTGAGGTGGAATTGCAAAATGCTCATTTTGGACCAAAATTGGAATTGGCCTATACCAATTCATCAATTCTCGTTTTCCAATTCCAGGTCGATTCCAACAAACAAAGAACACTTGTTCTTTCCAACGAAAGCTGTAAAGATGAAACTATAAAAACTCTAATTTTTTAAATAAATAAAAAATAGCAAATTGAAGGTTTTTAGACATTGTCAATGCAATGAAAGTATTGAATTTATATAAGGATACCCTAAAGATGTCGAACAAATACACTCAAGATGAGACTTGTGGAACAAAGACTTTGATACCATGTTAGAATTAAGAAGTTCTAATATTATGTTAGACAGATGCCTACGACTATTTGAAGGTAGATTAATCATCTATTCACAAGAGTGAACTTAGGAATCTTTACAAACCAAAGACCATCCACAGGCATTTAGTTGAAAAAATAATTCGCCCATAGAAAAATGTACAGATGGAAAAATGTGCAAGCAAAGCTCGGAGCACAATAACATCAAGGATAAAGGAACAAGTTTTTATTCCTCTAAAAATTATATATCTAATAATTCATTCTGTTTGATTTTGAGGTAGACGCAAGTATATATAGAAAAAAATGCCCAAGAAAAGCCTTAACATACAACTAGTACTAAATCACAATAAGAATCACTATAATAAGAAAATCAAATAGAATAACTTGTTAAAGAGAGAAGAAATTCTAAAAAGAATAACATGTGTGTGAGAAAATACCTACACAATATTGCATTAGATTCCACTATCTATAATAATTATTAAATTAAATTTTGAATTCAATTTATAGACTTCTTTTTAAATCACTCTTTCAAATCACACACTATTATCCATCATCAAAAAATAAAAGCTAAAATAAATTATAAATAAATATAATATTTTAACATCCTAATCATTCTAACTTGTCAACAACAAAAGTCAAACTCTCTACCAAACTAGATAGACAAATAAACATCTAATCCTATTGTCTACAAACACTTTTTAACATTAAAAAACAGTTTACACCTCACTAATTAATTAGAAGGAAAAAGGAAACCTAGTGATGTGGACTTTTGGGTTAAGCTATTATAATGTGGTTTCCTTATAATGTCTTAACGTACAGCGTGGGCATCCTTGGTGTATTTGAGGGTTGATAGTAAATGAAATTTGAATGACGGCACGGGAGGTGCACCGCGCACGTCAACATAATTAATAAATAAATAAATGAGTTTTACGTCCACGTCAAGACCTCCCATGCTTCTTCTGCTGATGCTTAACGGTGGCTTTTAACGCCGCCTCCCAGACTGTAATCCAATACCAAATGTCTCCTCTGCAACTAGTCAGTACTCAACACACAAATACCATAGAAAAAGGAAAAGAAAAAGAAAATAACAACACTTTACCCAATGAGCACCTAGGGTGCTTTCTTCTCCCTCTCAAACAATTGATTGATTGGTCTGAGATAAGAAGAGAGTTGGTAGGGGCTCATCATTCTTCCTTGCCCCTTACTTTTCTCTCCTCCATTTTCTATGCTGGAGCTTCTCACCAGGTTAGAAAGAAGCCGCATTGCCCAGCTTTCATATGGGTTTCTTCTCAGATCTGCCAAAACCCAACAATTTTCTGCTCTGTCTCCACCTCTTTCCAGGGTCAGGGTCAGCAGTATAATGTGTTTAGGAGAGAAGCCCATTTCATGTTTTCCAGAGACTATACATTGAGAAGAGGATGAATGAGCAGAGGACAAGTATGAAGGAATTCCGGCGGGTGGTGTTGGTGGGTGTGGTTGTGGTTGTGTTTTTGTTTGTGAGTGAGTGCAAGGGTGAACCAGCAGGGGATAAACAAGCGTTGCTGGATTTCATGAAGGGAGTCCCTCATGGGAGAAAGCTCAACTGGCAAGGCAATAGCTCTGTGTGCAACAATTGGGTAGGAGTAGCTTGCAATTCAAATCAAGATCGGATCTTGGCAGTTCGTTTGCCTGGTGTTGGGCTTTACGGAGAGATCCCTTCAGGCACTCTGGGGCAGCTGACGGAGCTGAGAGTGTTGAGTCTAAGAGCCAATCGACTTTCCGGCTCATTGCCTCCAGACTTCAAAAACTTGAAGCTTCTGAGCTTCGTCTATCTTCAGGGCAACAATCTTTCTGGTCCCTTGCCCCCTGTTTTATCTTCTCTGGTAAGCTTGCAAGTTCTTGATCTCTCTTTCAATCGCCTTAGTGGCATCATACCAATTTCCCTAAACCATCTTACACAGCTTTCAGTTTTGTATTTGCAAAACAACTCTCTTACAGGCACTATTGCCAATCTCAGTCTCCCTGCTTTAGTGACCATTAGTGTGGCTAACAACCATTTGAATGGTTCAATACCCAAACCTTTGCAGAATTTCCCCAAATCATCGTTCCAAGGGAATGATAACCTTTGTGGTGCTCCATTGGCCCAGTGTTTACCATTGTTTCCATCTCCAACTCCTCCATCTGAATCACCTGCATTGGCCCCTAATGTTAACCCTACAAAGAGAAAATCAAAGAAAATTACTACAGGAGCACTTGTAGCAATAGCAATAGCTGGTAGTACTTTGGTATTTGTGATCTGTGTTGCTCTCTTGCTTTGTTTGTTGAGGAAGAAGCGATCTGGATCCTCAGATAAGGGGCAAAAGGATGAGAGGTCAGTGGAGAAGGCAGGAGGCTCCTCCAAGGATAAGGATGACTATATGATCTCTGCCCAAGAGGCTGAAAGGAACAAACTCGTATTTTTTGAGGGATGTATGTACACATTTGATTTGGAGGACCTTCTTAGGGCGTCGGCTGAAGTTTTGGGGAAAGGAAGTGTTGGAACAACTTACAAGGCAGTAATGGAAGATGGTACTACTGTTGTTGTGAAGCGACTGAAAGATGTGGTTACTGGACGCAGAGAATTTGAGCAGCAAATGCAAATGGTGGGAAGGGTGCGCCATAGAAATTTGGTTGCTTTGAGGGCCTTCTACTACTCTAAAGATGAAAAGCTTCTTGTCTATGATTACATGCCCACAGGCAGTTTATCAGCTCTTCTGCATGGTAAAGTGCTCTCCTCCTTCAATTCCCCTTTCATTGTTTCTATGCCATTACTTCTTTGTGGTATTTGTTTTTCAATGTAATGTCAGTAAAGGAATATGACTCTCAATCTTTTCAAGTTTCTGACCAAAAACAAATGAAGATCGATCAAAATGCTGTGATGGTTGAAATCACCTGAAAATAGAAAGTAGTAGTCAACGCCAATTTGATGAGAGAAGGAGGACTTAGCTACCCTTTCACACCATTCTTTCTGTTCATAGGATACAAGTGTTTTTAACCCTAGTTATGTTGGCCTTACATACTCAACAATTAACTGCGCCCTTTTCTCCTTTCATCACTTTTGCAACACTACCATGTTTTAGAAATGAGGAATATCACATATATGTCTACATTTCGTGCACCAGCGTGAGCATAAGAATACAGTGTGTGCACATGATTTTCTAGGATACCTTCTTTTGATAACTTGAAAAGTGAAAACCTTGATATTTAAGTTGAAAAATTTGGGCTTTTTCACTGGACGAGAGATGGGTTAACAGATGGGTTCTTTCACAAGAACCCGTACTCATAAAACTTGGGTCAATGAGTTTGATCCAAAAATTACACGGTTGAATTCTGATAGCAATATCATAACTTACTTTACTTGTTATTTCCATGATTCATAATTCATAATTCATAGAAAATAGATTTCAAATGCTCTGGAATGTATATGTTTTTGGGTATTAGAGAGTTGTATTGATGCTTGTAATGCAAAATTGTTTACAATTTTGAGTGCAATCTGCGTATCAATTTATTGAATATTAAAGTACAGGTGGGAGAGGTGCGGGAAGAGTTCCTTTGGATTGGGTGACAAGGGTAAAGATAGCCTTAGATGCAGCAAGAGGCATGACTCATATTCATGAAGAATCCTCAGGCAAACTTAGCCATGGAAACATACGATCTTCTAACATCCTGCTTAGTGCTGAGATGGATGGATGCATATCTGACTTTGGTGTAGCTCCTTTGACAAGCATGCCTGCTGCTTCCACTCGCATTGCAGGATACAGAGCTCCAGAGGTGATGGAAACAGGCAAAGTCTCACAGAAGGCCGATGTTTATAGCTTTGGGGTTCTGCTTCTGGAGCTTCTCACAGGTAAAGCTCCAATCCAGCCTTCCATGAATGAGGAGGTTATTGACTTGCCAAGATGGGTTCAGTCAGTGGTCCGTGAGGAATGGACAGCCGAAGTGTTTGATGTGGAACTCATGAGATATCATGACATCGAAGAGGAGATGGTCCAAATGTTACAGATTGCCATGGCTTGTGTTGTTAGAATGCCTGATCAGAGGCCCAAAATGACAGAGGTGGCTAGAATGATTGAGGAAGTCAGACAATTTGATACAGAAAACAGACCATCTTCTGAAGACAAATCCAATAATCCCACTCCCCAACAACAAACTCCCTCTGATAGGAACACACCTGGTGTTACACCTTAACATCATATTTCTATATTCTGCATTCCTTTTATTCATAACAGGATTGCAGCCTCTCAAGACTGTTGTTACTTCCAAAGCTTCAAATCCTCTTCCTAAGTTCCCGCATAATCATTAAACAGTATGTGGTATTTTTGTCCCTTGCAAATATTTGCAAAGGCGTCTGCAAGTTCTTGCCATTTATCAATTTATTTGTTAGTGAAAAGAGCTCTCAGCAGTGTGTGTCAATGCAGTTGAGTTCAAAAATTCATTGGATGTGATTTGTTGATATTGAATAAGAGGCATCATCAGTTTCAGTTTGAATTTGGTAGGATTTCACGCCCAACTTCTAAATTAGGTGAGGGTGAGTGAGAGTGAGAGTGAGAGGTTGGGCTGTGAACATCCAATCAATATGCTGCTGCAGATTTGTAGCACAAGCAACATGGTGATGGTTTCCAACTGTGGGAAAATGGTTTCCTTCTTTTTTTGGCTGCCTTTTCAAATGTAATTGATGCATACGATTCAATAGATGTTGTTTCTTTCCAATTATTCATTGCTTTCAAATTCTTTCATCGTCAGACCATTTTCCTAACGAAGGGAATGTTACTGAAATTTGCACGTTCACGGTGTTTTTGTTTCAATTATTTATGCAAAATTAAAGGAAGTACAACATTTCAGAGTGCAGTGAACAATATGTTTTGTAATTTCACTTGACAACATTTTTCTTGTTGTGTTAGTCAAAAGCAGTCAAAGAAGCCAATCTAAGTTAGGGATTAGAGTTGTTAAAAAGGATTGCCTTGTTACACATTCTTATACTTGGAAAGACAGCCAGCTCACCACTTCTTTTCATCCAAAGAGTCCACACTAACCTATTTTTTCAATTGAAATGGAGTACAAAGTAGGCGTTCAATCTATTCTTAGTCTGATAAAATTAGAAATTATTGTACTACCAAGAATCCATATCTTACAATTTTAATTATGTTTTCCATTCATTTTAGTTGCATCTCCTTTTCTGCTTTAGACCTTATTCTTGTGCTGTGTATCTTGTCCACCTAACATGTAATTTGTTTGTCTTTTCTCATGTTTTTTGAATCCTTATTGTCATCTTATCATCTTTATAACTTTCTCGGTAATTGAAAAACCACGAAACTTCTTCCACCCATTTGTATGTCTAGAATTCACAATACTAATTAATTATCCTTGCATTGAGTTTTTTAATAAAAGCATTGAATGCATGTACTTTGTAAGCTGCCCCTTTTGCTAGATTGGCTTACACCACATATTTCATAAAAAAGCATTGAATGCATGTACTTTGAAAGTTGCCCCTTTTGCTAGATTGGCTTACACCAGATATTTGATAAATAGTAGCTATTTTGGGTGGACAGGGTAGAAATTAAGAGTTTGATAGGAGAATGGGTCATCTATTAATTTTATTGTATAGAGTATTGCTATAAGAGGTTGTCCTTTTGAAGAGCAATGACATCTTTTAATATTAATTTGTTATTTCAATGTAATATTATTCTTGTGTTTCCATCCATAACATATATTTTTTGTATTTCTATTATTTGGTTTATCTCTTGTAAGAAAGACCATATCATGTAGTATCAAAGCTCTTTTCATGGATATGTTCTATTGTAACAAATTTCATTTAAGACCATGACTATCCACTATGTTCCCACTTTGTCTTCATAGAATCTCAGTGATTAGAAAAGGCTCTAGAAAATAACAACGTTGAGTTTTTGTCCTAATTTTTTCTTGCTCATAGTTCTTTCATTTTTGTGGTACAAAACCATTTATTGAGGTTTTCAAATATCACATAAAAGTAGTAGTTTTAACTCTAACTAGATTCATATATATAGGTTCTATTGAAAGGTGGAGGAGTTGCGAAAACCACACCATCAAACCATCTCTATATCTAGTATTGTGCTTCCATGTAATTGTAATTGTAATTGGGTAACAGGGATCAATAGAAACTTGCACTAACATAAGATATCTCAACCACAAAGAGATTGTTAGAGCAATTAGTCTCTCGATAATCAAGAAAGGATGTAAGATAAACAATAAGCATAAACATCAAACATAATGAAATCAATTCAAGAACATGAATATGCAAACCATGGAATCCTTCTTTGGTGTTCTCCTTATGAAAGTTGGGCTCTCAGGATTGAACTCAAGATCATGCTAGCATAAGAATTCAAAGTAATTGTGGTTACCAAAATTGAAGGTTTGACTCTATTTATAAGATTTTAGGGGTTTCAACCAAGAATCCATGATTAAAGGGCTGATTGATTGTGATTGAGGAGTTGAACTCAGAGTGAGGAGTTCAACTCTGTTTGATTGTGTTGATTGGGGGATTGACTAAATGAGGTGGAAGAGCTAACTCAAGTGAGTGAGAGTTCAACTCTAATTGACTTCCCCGATTGAGGGGATTGACCGAAGAGGTGAAATAGGAGACCGAGTTAGGAGAGAGATTCGTGGAGTGAAGAGTTTGTTAGATGATATTAGTTTTGGGTACTGATCAAGCTGTTGATATTCATGTTTTGTCACTGATGTCAACATATGTTTGTGGAGAGACAAATTGGTTACTTGACTGGCAGAAGTGTACAGACACTGTATAGATGTTTCAGAACGATCGAAGTTGGTTATATGAAGAAGAATGTGTGTTGACCTTATTCCTAAGGTCGCTTGGCTTTATGTTACACATTGATGATGTTACAGTTGATTTAGTGAAGACTAGTTTCTAGACTGTAACTGTGATGCTTGATAGAGCAGGTCTTTGTGTTTTCGGTATATCTTACTGGCGAATCAGATGAAGCGGGCTTATTGGAGGACAAGAGAAATATTTTGGAATATTGGGTTGTGTTTGATTGGCGTGAGCATTCTGGTGACATCAACTGTGGTGTGTATTCTGGAGGAGACCTATTTGGTGGCCGACTTCAGACATGCAGCGTGTAATATGAATTGTGAGCGTGGATTGCGAATCTGGGAGTAATTGATGGATTGTATTTGATGTTTACTTGTTATAGGTACCGTGTATCTTAGCAAGGCGTTAAACAATTATTTGTATATTGGGAAAGCCTAATTGTCCGACCTAATTATTTATTTGTGTATTAGGAAAGCTTAATTGGCCGACCTAATGAATTATTGTAAGAAGGTATATATGAGTGATCTTTTCTTTTGGAAAGATGTGGAAGAGAAGTGAAAGCTGCAAGGCTTGTTTTATTGCTGGATGTAGAGAAGAGTTTGTGATAAGAATACTTCATTGGAACTGACCAGGCAAAGACAATTGCTATCAAACAGTTCATTGGATTGTATATTCCTATATACACTTGTTTGGATTGTGAATCCTTTAGGATGGCTTTAACCTTCTTTGGGCAGTGTGCCTAGGCAGTGAGCCTACTACTTTTCTTGACTCTTAACAGGGTTTGTCTCCTAACAGGGACTGTGTACTGTAATGTTGTAATAAGCTCCTAACAGGGCTAAATCTTTTAACATGGATACTATACTCTCATTACATTATTTGTGGGTGCTAATTCCCCCTGGGGTTTTATCTTTAACAAGGTTTCCTTGACAACAAGTATTGTGTTATTGTAACAAGTATTGTGTTATTATGTTGGCATTTACTGTGTTATCATTTGCATTGCAGTTTTGGTTTATAAAGTTTAAAGTTTAATAATCTATATCACAACTGATTCACCCCCCTCTCAGTTGTCTTGTGGACTGTTATTCCTAACAATTGGTATCAGAGCTACTAGTCCTTAGAGAGAAAGCTTAACAACTTGAGGTGATCCTGAAGATGTCTTACTACAGGAAGGATAGTCCGAAATTTGATCCTGAAAACTTTGACAGTTGGAAGAACAAGATGAGAACACATTTGTTATGTTTGCAAATTGACTACTGGATGATCACAAAGAAGAATGAGAAGATAGTGACTGAGGACAAACTGGAGAAAGCTATTGAAGATGAAAAGAAACTATTTTCATGTAATATGGTTGCAAGGGAATCATTGATCAACGCACTATTTGAAGGTGAATTCACAGAAGTAAAAGACCCTGATTCTGCACATGAGATCTGGACAAGATTGGAGGCACTGTATGAAGGAGATAAGTTTACAAAACAAGCAAAGCTAGAAAACTGGAAGACAAAGATGGAATCACTGAAGATGAGAACATTATGGCATATGGACAAAGAATTAATGAAGTGGTTCTTGACATTAGAAACTCGGGAGGTACTAACAGTGAGGAAGAAGTGATTGCAAAGATACTCAGATCTTTGACACCTGTTTGTAGAATCAAAGTACAAGCTATAGAAGATATTATACCTTTGATACTGAACTTCACTGGAGAGATGTTGATTGGAAAACTAACTAATTTTGAGGCCGCAGAATTGGGAGATACTTTACCTAAAGTTGAGTTAGCATTCAAGGCAACCGTGCATAAGAACAAAAAGACCTTATCAGGAATTGCGAGCACCAACTATGGTGACTTGAGAAAAGAGCTTGGAGACTATGCTAAGGAATGTGAACAGATACATGAGGAAAAAATAAAGTTAGATGAAGTGGTAGCATTGATTGCTAGAAGAGAGAAGAGAGGTAAGGGTAAATTTGAAGGCAAATTACCTTTGAAATGTTTTTCATGTAACAAGATTGGTCATTTTGCATCTAGATGTCCTACAAGGGTTCCTAAGCATAAACCTAAGTTTTACAAATCAAAGTATCCCAAAGACAAGGAATGTTATTATGCTAGTGAGGGTGTTTCTAATGATGATGGTGACTATGATGAAATTGGATTTATTGCTATAAAGGATGATGAACCTATACATGAGGAAAAAACCTTAGTATCTCGTGTTGAAAAGAAATCTGAATGGGTTATAGACAGTGGTTGTTCACATCATGACTGGAGATAAAAATAAATTTGTGAAATTGAAAAGATATGATGGTGGTGTTGTTAGATTTGGTGACAATACTCCTAAACTTATCATTGGAGTTGGATCTATTTCTTTGGATGGAAAGACTAATACTGACAATGTATTACTTTTTGATGAACTTAAGCATAATCTATTGAGCGTTGGACAGTTAGTGGACATAGGTTATCAATTGAAATTCATTAATAGGAAATAGTCTATCAGAAGTAAATCAGGAGATTTGATCGCATCTGGTACTAAATATAGAGGTAATGTATTTGAATTGAATACATCTGAAACTACTTGTTTTATTGCGAAGGTTGATGACAGTTGGCTATGGCATAGAAGATTTTGTCATGTTAACTTTGATAACATTGTGAAGGAGAGTATGACAAATGTTGTAAGAGATCTACCTAAGATTGTTAAGCCATCTAACACTATGTGTAGAGAGTGTGTTATGGGAAAGCAGACCAGAATCAATTTTAAAAGAAAATCCTATTTAGCTAAAGGAAAGTTGGATTTGGTGCATACAGATCTGTGTGGTCCTACAAGAACAAGATCATATTATGGTGAAAGGTTCAGTGTACTTTCTGTTATGACATGGATTGCATTCCTTTTGCTTTATGTTGTGATGAGGGTTGTATTTCCTAGAATGAAGTTTGAAGCATTTAATGAATTGTTGGATGATATCATTTTTGGAGGCAATGATAAGATGAGTAAGAAGTTCTCTAAAGAAATGGAAAATGAATTTGAGATGTCAATGATTGGTGAAATAATTTTTTTTATTGGTTTTCAAATTAATCGGAGTAAGAATGACATTTTTATATCTCAGACCAAGTATCTTAAGGAAATGTTGAAGAAGTTTGGAATGGAAGATTGTAAACCTGTTGGAACACCTATGGTGACTGGACATAAACTGACTAGTAATGATGAGACTCAAAGTGTAGTTCAGACAAAGTATAGATATATAATTGGTGGTCTACAATATCTAACCCACACTAGACCAGATATTACCAATGCAGTTGGTATTGTGGAAAGACATCAAGCAGATCCCAAAGAGACACATCTTGCTACTGTAAAAATAATTTTTCAGATATTTGAAAGGAACAACATAATATGGATTATGTTATGAAAAATCAGATATTTTTATTTTACAGGCTTATACTGATGCTGATTGGGCAGGTAATGTGGATGACAGAAAGAGTACTAGTGGTGGTGCATTTTTCCTTGGGAAAAGGTTGGTTTCTTGGTTGAGCAAGAAGCATAACTGTATTGCTCAATCTACTGTTGAATCAGAGTATGTTGCTATTGCAATAAATTGCACACAAGTTGTTTGGATGAAACAAATGCTGAAGGACATTGGAATAATTTTTGAAGAACCAATGGTTATCCATTATGATAACACCAGCACAGTGAATATGTCGAAGAATCCTGCAATGCATTCAAAGACTAAACATATTTCTATTAAGTATCATTTCTTGAGGGATAAGGTAGTAGATAAAGAGATTAAACTAGAGTATTTAGCACAAAGAACAAATAACAAATATATTTACAAAACCTTTGCCAAAAGATGATTTTGAGTATCTCAGAAGCATGCTTGGGGTCAGAGCCCCTACTTGTGATAATTAATTGATGCATATATGCATCAGTCCAGTGGCTTTCAGAGTTATATCATTTTCTGGACTTGATGTATGGATCTACTCCTCAGGGGGAGTGATCGCAGGAACATAAGATTACAGATGAGTTATGGCACCCTTTGCCATTGCTGCCAAAGGGGAAAGGAATCTATGTGAAAATCCCTATTGTTTTGGGGAGATTTGTGTTGAAGATTGTATTGAGAGGAGAAAGTATTTCTGAGTTGATTTTGGGTTGATCGATTTTCCTATATGTTGTCATCAATGCCTAAAGGGGAGATTGTTGGATGATATCAGTTTTGCGTACTGATCATGCTGTTGATATTCATATTTTGTCACTAATGTCGACATATGTTTTTGTGGAGAGACAGATTGGTTACTCTACTAACAGAAGTGTACGGACACTGTACGGATGTTTCAAAACGATTGAAGTTGGTTATATGAAGAAGAATGTGTGTTGACATTATTTCTAAGGTCGCTTGGCTTTATGTTACACATTGAGGATGTTATAGTTGATTTAGTGAAGATTGGTTTCTAGACTGTAATTGTGATTCTTGATAGAGTAGGTCTCTGCGTTTTGGGTATATCTTACTGGCGAAGATATTTTAGATGAAGCGAGCTTACTGGAGGACATAAGAAATATTTTAGAATATTGGGTTGTGTTTGATTGGCGTGAGCATTCTGGTGACGTCAGCTGTGGCGTGTATTCTGGAGGAGACCTATTTGGTGGCTGACTTCAGACATGTAGCGTGTAATATGAATTGTGAGCGTGGATTGCGGATATGGGAGTATAACTGATGGATTATATTTGATGTTTACTTGTTATAGGTATCGTTTGTATCTTAGCAAGGGGTTAAACAATTATTTGTGTATTTGGAAAGCCTAATTGGCCGACCTAATTAATTATTTGTGTATTAGGAAATCTTAACTGGCCGACCTAATGAATTATTGTAAGAAGGTATATATGAGTGATCTTTTCTTTTGGAAAGATGTGGAAGAGATTGAGAAGGAAGAGAAGTGAAAACTGCGAGGCTTATTTTGCTGCTAGATGTAGAGCAGAGTTTGTGATAAGAATACTTCATTGGAACTGACCAAGCAAAGAGAGTTGCTATCAGACAGTTCACTGGATTGTATATTCATGTATACACTTGTTCGGATTGTGAATCTTGGAGGGTGGATTTAACATTCTTTAGGCAGTGTGCCTAGGCAATGAGCCTACTACTTTTTTTGACTCCTAATAGGGTCTGTCTCCTAATAGGGACTGTGTACTGTAATGTTGTAATAAGCTCCAAATAGGGCTAAATCTTTTAACAGGGATACTATACTCTCAGTACATTATTTGTGGGTGCTAATTCCCACCGGGGTTTTACCTTTAACAGGGTTTCCTCGACAAGTATTGTGTTATTGTGTTGGCATTTACTGTGTTATCATTTGCATTGCAGTTTTGGTTTACAAAGTTTAAAGTTTAATAATCTATATCACAACTGATTCACCCCCCCTCTAAGTTGTCTTGTGGACTGTTATTCCTAACAGAGTTGTGATTGAAAAGTTAACTCAAAGTGAGTGTGAGTTAGGATTTAGGAGGATATTTATGATTTAAATAAATAATAAATTATTTATTTGCACATGGGATATTTTATAAATAAATGATTACTTATTTATTTATGAGAGGAGTTATTAATTTAATTAAATAAATATAATTTATTTAATCATGAGAGGGGAATAACTAGTTTAATTAAATAAATATCATTTATTTAATCATGAGATAGAATTTGATTCAATTATTACATAAATGTAATAATTTGTGAAGGGGGAATATTCATTAAATTTGATTATTTAATTAATTATAAGGAGACAAGGAATAACTAAATTATGTTTAATTATTTAATTTTTTTGTAGAGAAATAGGTGATGAAATATTGATTAGATTTTGAATAATTAAAGTAATTAATTAAAATTACTTAATTATGAAATTAAAGGGAAATGATGATTTTTGATGAATAGTGCCTTTTCTATTAAAAAATATTAAAGTTACATATCCACAAAAAAAGGGGCTGGGGGATATAAAAATCACCCCGCAGAGTTCACACGGCAAAGCCGGAAACGAAGACTATTCATCAAAAAAACATAAAGCCATCAGGCAGCAAGAGCAGTAGCAGAAGGCGGAGGATCTTTATCATCCGATCCCCACACCTTAGTGGGATTGACAGGAGGGTCAGGAAGCGACCAACCATCATCATCTTTTTTGACTTTAGAATATAGTAGAATAACACATATTGATTAAATAATAAAGCTTATTTAATAATTTAGGAGGAATATTAGTAATGTCATCCCGTTAGAGCAATAGGTTATTTTTAAGTGTTTACAGAAACCTTGGGTATATTTGAAAAACCCATAGGTGTTTTCAAAAGCTATCCCTGGGAAATCGTCAATCATCTATAAGCTATTATTTATTGGTAAATGGTTAGCCCCAAATAGTTACTTGCATTGTACTTGATTTGTTTGGATTAGTGTATTCATGGGCTAATATACCACACACTTCCTTTAGGAATTTTCTCTCTTGTCATTCTCTCTTTCTACTCTAACTTATCTAAAGTTAGAGAGTACCACCTCAAGTGATTACTGCACTACACTTTGGTGGAATAAAATTATAGTCAAATCGATGGGCTTGTAATGAAAATAAATGCCTTTGCGACTACAAATCAGCTCTAATAGAAATCTAAAAGGAACTATATCTCGATCACTATTAATAGACTTCTCTATAAAGTCCTCCAAAAGTAATTCAAAAATTTGTATTTTAGTCACTATTTATAGACTTTGGCAGCCCACACAAGCGAACAATCTCCCTAAAGAAAAAATAAAAAACCTTACAACTGTAATATTTTTACAGGTAATGAGGTGGTCTTTTTAGAGGATTTGTCCATAATAATAGAGATGAAATAATTTCCTTTTTTAAATTATTAAAGAAACCTAGCAAGGGGGTTGATCCTTACGCCACCACAACCCAAGGGTTGCCAAGAACAACTATTTACAACAAGGTCAACAAAGATCATTAACATTAGACTAGTAGCACAACTTCTAATCCACATTAAGAATGGGTAGAACACTCTCCCACCACCTGGGGAGGAGAGTGAGAGTCTGTAGAGTGATTTTTTCTTCGCCCAGGGACAACCGTCCAAGCAATACTTGCAGTAGGGTCACCACCACAAAGGGAAGGTGATGAAGCCCTCTTCGAGAGAGAATAAACAACGAGAATAGAGTATTGACAATGTTGTATCTCAACAGACAAGGGATGACTCGAACTATGATTAGCAGCAGATGGAGAAGGGTCCACGTGGCCAGAGGGGACCACATCAACAACAAGAGGTGGGGTTGGAGTCACTGGGTAGGCCAACTCAGGAGAAGCATCACCTTGTGGAGAGGCATCATCAACCTGTGAAGAGTCATAAGAGGAATAGTTAGATGTACAAACAGTTAAATGATCATCATTTGCATCCCTACACCAAGTGGAAACACCTCTTTGACACACAAGAGAATAATTTGTAGCTAAATGACTAGTGGAGAAGCACCGCCGACACCGAAAGGGAAGGCCCTCATAATCTAGTGGTTGAGCCCATGGCCTGCCCCCTACCATGAGAACCACCTACCTAGGGAAGGAAGTGGAGATGTCAACGTCAACCAGATTGTAAGGAAAGGTAGAGAGACCCATCGCAGTCGTAGCCTCATCTACCTTTAAAAAATGACCAATAGAATTGCCAATGGCCTCATAGGAAGAGTTTTTCCAAAATTGCAAGGGGAGATTAGGGAGACAAACCACACTGGACACACATTGAGAAATTCAGTAAGAGGACAACTTAAAGGAGGCAGTCTAGGGTTTGAGAGAGAGAGAGAGAGAGAGAGAGAGAGAGAGAGAGAGAGAGAGTCCACCACACCACACCACAACTTGCTCAACACCAAATCACATTCATCATTAAAAGTAAAAGAAACAATAAAAAACCCTTAGCACATATGAAAATCTTGATGTTATTAGAGACCAAAGGTCTCCATGAATAAGACACCCAGCGATGCAAATCAAGAGAGAGGGCCAGAAGCCAGTGAATCTACAAACCAACCCCCAACAATGGTAAAAATCCACATTTTCCACCACTTTTGAGCCACACACCACCACAAGGAATGTCTTGGCATAGGCCATCAGTCGAAATTTCTCCTTTAAAGGGATAGCAACAATAAACTTTGCAACATGAACAAAATTGCATCCATCAGCAAGAGGCTTTGCGGGCACCACAGTACTAGGTCTTAGTGAAGTGTTTCTAGAACACACAGCTCCACTACAGGCCCTACAACCATACCCAATTAATTACTCGCCCTCCCCAACCCACCAGAAATAGTAGAGGGAAAAAAGGAGTCCCCTACACCCACAAACCACATGCAGACACATGGGCAAAAGGGGTCACAAAAGAAACACCACCCAACAATGAAACCCCCACACCAGACAAAGCCTGAGCAGAAGCAGACCCAGAAGCACCTAGGCCAGAGCCGATTGTTGAAGAGTATGATATAATCCTAACATATAATCCATAGAGATGTGAATCCATGACCCCTCAAGAAATGGTAATGTTTTGCACACACATGTGTTTTGTTGTCCCCTTTAAGAAATTTGACAAACTCTGTGTGGAAACAAAGTTATTCACATATTTCCTTATTTGAGATTAAAACTATTTCACTTACCAAGTTGTAAGTTTTTTTGATTCAAAACTACGCCCCCAAGCCATTTGAATGCACTTCCCAAATGATATTTTCCCTCTTAGATCCTATGGGTATACTAAACTAGCTAGTGAATTAACCAAAACTAACCTCTCTTCCATAAAACATTAGAACACAAACTGACTAAATATTTTGTGTTTATATAACTCTTCTAAGAGAGAACTAAACAACTTAGCTTTTCTCTTTTGTTTTAAATAAAATGGATTGATTGTTTGAGATGTGGTCTAATAAGGTCTAAAAACATGTGCAAATGATAATATAATTTGATGAACTCGAATTGCACACACGAAAACCAACAAAAGCTACATAATGGAACAAAGATATAGGGGTGCACCTATGATTAAAAGTAGAGTATTTTTGTGTCAAACTGATGTGTTGGGTGTCCTTGTCCAAAAGTTATACAAATTGCAAAAGTTGTCTAGATTAGTTATCAACAGAGTTAGAATATTTGTCACTACAAAATCTAGCAAAAATAGGTAGAACTAGGGCACTGAATGCCCTTGTCTATGCTTTTTCTCTTGAATTTGCGACGATGATCTTTGTCTATATAAAATCATTCTTGTTGTATATTTGCACTGTCATAAAATTCTAGATCCGTACCTACACAAGCACAAAGAGAGGAAAAATGGTTGTAGTTATTAGGAGCTCACCTTAGTCAAGCTCTCATTTTGGTATTTGTACTGACACAAATAGAAATTGGAACTGAAACCTAAAGCGCACTCCCCAAACTTAACTATGTATAAGATTGTGGTGAGCAATGACATACATAAACATAAAAGGAAACCCATAGGTGAATCTATCAAAATATGGTGTACAAACCAACTAAAAGTGTACAAATATATAGATGAAAACAAATAATGATAAATACCAAATTTGAAGATTGAAACTAAAATATGTAAGAACATAAGATCATACCAAACTCTTAAGAAGAGGTGCAAGTCAATTAGTTAGTAGTCACATTATCCTCCAATATTCCTTGAAGCTTCAATCATCTTGCTATAATGGTGAATTTATAATCTTGAAAATTTGAGGTTGCAAATTATACTTTAGATTTGTATACGTATGTGATCAATTAGATAGAGCTTCGCTATAATTTTAATAATTAGTTAAAATGCAAAAAGCTTTTAGCTTTTATAGTAGAAGGTTGATTTTGATAAAAAAATTCACATAAAACATTTATGAAAAGAAATTGAGACCAGTTTCTAAAATGTCAAGGTTGACACTCAGAATATTTAAAATTTTAAGAGACTTTGGTAAGACATGTGTGCTAAGCATTGAGATCCCACCAAAATAAGCTCTCTGAGGGGGATATATGAACATCTAGGCCTGTGATGTTAGGATCTGATCCTAATTTTAGTTTTTGATGATGATTATATGTATCTAATAAAATATTTAAGATTTAAAATAGGATAGGACACATCACCTTGAGTTGGGGGTAAAGTCAAGGCTAGAAATACTCCTTAAATTGTCTAGTGGAATATAAAATAAAGAAATTGCCAAGGAATATGTGAAATTGAGGTCACAATTAAGGAATACAATATACAACACTACATTATCCCCCCATTTTAGCAATCATATGATACTATGATAATATGAAATGTAAAGTACATAAGAGGAAATATTCTTGAAAATGATACTCATAAGGATGTCAAATGGAACTTTCAATGTAGTGACAATTGTAATACAATGTTAGGAACTACATCATACAAAACCACTTTGTTAGTGAGATCAAAACCATCAAGAACTTCAAGAGTGATGAAATTCAAGGGTAGATATATGTGTGGTAAAAAAAGGTTAATAAAGCCTTCAATAATAACTTAAATTGATTATTTTATGCAAATATGAAACCAAAGATTAACCCTCAATAATGTGATTGCAAACTTAAAACAAGAACTAGAAAACCATTGCACATAAAATACTAGATCTACATGGAGAAATCCTTTCGGGAAAAACCTCCACCAAAGAAAGAGAGACAAGTATATTACTAATCCAATGAAGAATACAAGAGAAATACACTTCTCATTAGACCTGCATAGAAAATCCGGCAACACTCCGTTACCTTGGAAACTGAACAAGACTGAATGAAAAACTCTAGCTCAAGGCCCCAATTTATAGGAATTTGTGAGGATAAATACCATAAACATGTAAAAAAACCATCTTGAAAAACCTCACGTCCACTCCCAAAAATAGCCTCTCACAGATGCTCTTACAACTGTCATAAGGCATCTCTCATGCATGTCCACCTGTGTAAGGAATCTGTCATAAGTGTTGTTATAGAATCTTATGAAAGACGACATAACTGTCATAGATGCTCTTACAACCTCTTACAAGTATCCAAATACCTTAAAATAGAGGATTCCAAGAGGGGGCGCCTAGCTATTTTGTCTTTTTCCCAAATTAGAAATGGTGAAAGTAACTTTGCCTTTACATGGTCTCTTTCACCACTATTGGTTAAATGGTTCAACCTCTTATGGGTAAATTACAAAATGTATTGGGAAAAATAATAAATTAAGGATTTACGGGGTTAATGACACTTAAATGCTAACACTATCCCACTTGAAATCGTACATTGTAAATTACCCCATAGAGATACAAAATATGAATCAAGTACAGTGATGACCTTGATGCACCAAGAGAAATTATCTATGGTTACTGGCTTTGTGAGAGAATCTTCAACATTATCCAAAGTGTCAACTTTTTCAAGCAAGACCTATCCACTTTCAACCATTTCTCGCACAAAGTGATACTAAAAATCAACATTTTTAGTACGAGCATGATACATAGGATTTTTGGCCAATATATGGTAATCTAACTGTCACATCCAATTCTCACTATCCTACAATCAAAACCAATACCAGTACCAAGTCTCTGTAACCAAACTGCCTCCTTAGAGGCATGTGTAACAGTCATAGACTCTGCTTCAGTGGTGGACAATCCAACTCTAGGTTGTCTTTTACTCATCCAACACACTGCACCTCTAAACAAAGTAAACACATAGCCACTTGTGGACCTTCACCTATCTAAGTCATATGCCCAATCTGCAACAACAAAACCCTGTATGTCCAATAACTTATCCACATCATCAGTACCATGATAAACCAAACAATAATCATAAGTACTTCTCAGATATCTTAAAACACTTTTAACAAAAGTCCAATGCTCTCTACCAGGGTTAGACATAAACCTGCTTAGAACTCCCACTGCTTGTGCTATATCTTGTCTAGTACAAACCATTACATACACTAAAGTACCAATGACACTAGCATAAGAAACATTAGACATCTCTTCAATATCATCCTCAAATTTAGGACACATGTCTGAACTCAACTTAGTATGAACTGGAAATGGAATACTTAGTGGCTTGCAATCCTGCATTTTAAATCTCAACAAAATGTCGTACACATACTTACTCTAACTTAACAAAAGCTTTTGGTGTACCCAATCCCTATTGATTCCATCCCAAGAACATATCTACCAACCCCCAAGTCCTTCATATTAAATGTGCTAGAAAGTTGAGCTTTTATCTCTTTAATCATTAGCTTTCTTTACCAATAAACAATATGTCATCAACATACAAGACAATAATTAATAGTTGATCATCAATAATATTAATGTAAACACAGTGATCCTCTTCGCTTCTAATATAACCCAACTTTAATGCAAAAACATCAAAATTCTGGTACCATATCCTAGCTGACTGTTTCAAACTATAAAATGACCGCTTTAACCTGCAAACCAAGCTTTCTTTTCCTTTCTCAACAAAACTATCAGGATGTCGCATATAAATCTCTTCTTCAAGATCCTCATGCAAGAAATAAGTTTTAACATCCATTTTCTCTATCTCAAAATCATAGCTAGTAGAAATACAAAATAAGAGTCTAATAGAAGTTAACATAGCAACAAGAGATAATATTTTACCGAAATCAACTCCTCTCTGGGAGTATCCCTTGGCCACCAATCTGGCCTTGTACCTCTCTAACCGACCATCTTATCCAAATTTCTTCTTAAATACCCACTTGAATCCAATCGGATTTCTTCCTTTGGGAAAACTAATAAGATCTCAGGTGTCACAACTATCCAAAGTTGTCATCTCCTCCTACATGGCCTGCATCCAATACTCAGTTTCTTCAGAAGAGAGTCTCCCTCTAAGATCTAGGTTCATCTTCAATACAAAGAAAATAAAATTTACACCGGAAATCTAGTGGGCTATACCTGTCAACTGGATTTCACTGTCTTGTGGACCTTTTCAAAGGTGGAGTAAGAGGTTCTTCCTCATGTTCTTTCTCATTATGATCAAATTATTTTGTCACAACTATATCTTCTAAACTTTCACTTGAACTCTCTTCTTCTTGTCCATCCCTTTGTTCTCCCACACGTGCATCTTCTTTCTTAGTTTCAAAATGCACTTTCTTTGACTTTTTCTTTGGTTGTTCTTCACCTGAGTCAACTCTAAATTCCTTGAAAATCGCATCTCTAAAAAAATCATTTTCTAGGCTAGAAGATTCCATATCTTATAACTTATTACATTCTCACAATATCCTACCAAGGTGCATTTTTGTGCTTTTGGATCCAATTGAGACCGCTTCTCTTGAGACACATGAATAAAATCCTCACAACCAAAGATCCTTAAATGTGAAACTGAAGGCTTTTTACCAAACCACATTTCATAAGGAGTTTTATCAAAAAGAGCTTTACAGGGAGATATATTAATTAAATAACAAGAAGTACCAACAACTTCTACCCAGAAACATTTATCTAGCTTAGCACTACTTAACACGCTTCTAGCTCTTTCCATTAATGTACGATTTGTAATTGGGGCAATAAGGATATGTAGAAACTTGCAATAACATTGAAATATCAACCACAAAGAGATCTATTAGGAAGTTAGTATTCCCAATATCAAAATAAGAAGCAAATAAACAACATGCATAATCATCGAATAATAATGAAATCAATTAGGACACATGAAAATGTAAACCAAAAGTCCTTCTTTGTTCTCCTTCTCTAGCAATGTGGGCTCTCAGAAAATGAGTGCTATATGTGTCAGCATGAGAATTCAAAGCAATTGTGGTTAACAAATTAATAGAATTAGCTCTCTATTTATAAGATTTTGAGGGTTCCAATCAAGATTCCATGATTGGTGGGTTGATTGGCTATGATTGAAGAGTTGAACTCAGATTGAGTAGGAGTTGAACTCAATTGATTGCATGTTAACATAATAGACAGATCTGTTAAGATGATAGATTGAAGAGTTGATTGAATTTATTGAAGACTTTAAATGAAAGGGAGGAGTGGAAGATGAGATAGATGAAATAGATAACCGATTTAATTGATCAGTTAGGAGAGAGAATTGTGGGGTTAACTAAAACTCATAGTTGGAAGGATAAATATGATTAAATAAATAAAATAATTTATTTAAATTTGCACATGTGAGGAATATAAATAAATAATTAAATATTTATTTATTTATAAGAGGAACAATTAATTTAATTAAATAAATATAATTTATTTAATTTTGAGAGGAAAATTGAATTAATTATTACATAAATGTAATAATAATAAGAAAGAAGGAATATTAATTAAATAATATGATTATTTAATTAATTTTAATAAGATAGGAAATAATTAAATAATGATTAATTATTTAATTACTTTATATGTGAATAATTGATGAAATATTAAGTAATTAATCAAAATCACTTAATTATGAAATTATAGAGAAATAATGATTTTGAATTTAAATTATAGTAGAATGACACAAATTGATTAAATAATAAAGATTTTTTAACAATTTTAGATGAATGTTAGTAAACTTATTGCATTAGAGCAATTAATCATTTTTAAGTGTCTACACGCTTCAGCCTTTCTACTACCCCATTTTGTTGGGGAGTGTAAGGTGTAGTCTTTTGCCTAATAATTCCTACATGTTTGCAAAATTCATTGAATTTTATTGAGCAATATTTACCTCCATTCTCAGATCTCAATACTTTTATCTTATAATTTGATTGCTTTTTCCTTAAACTTAGTGAAAACTTCAAATTTTGAATGCATAAAATAAATCCAATTATATCTTGAAATATCATCAATGAAGAAAATATAATACCAAGATCTATTCAAAGATTCAACATCCACTGGACCACATATATTCGAATGAATAATCTCTAAAAGTCTCTTAGCTTTATTAATTCCTTTAGGAAATGAAGATCTATTTTGTTTACCAAACACACTCTGCTCACATAAATCACTCTTACTAACAGAATAATTAGAAATCCACTCAACTAGTTTCTTATCTAGAATGATCTCAATACCTTTTTCATTAATGCGACCCAATCTATGGTGCCACAACATACATGCATTTTAAGTCCTAGTTACAAAATGTGAATTAAAAAGAGTAGAAACATGAAGCTTAAACAAAGTCCCCATCCGAGATCATTTAGAAACTACCAAACTTCCCCTTACCAACCTACAACCAGACTTATAAAATGTTCCATGCATTCCATAATCATTCAACTTGGAAACTGAAAGTAAACTTCTTGTAAGATCTGGAATATGTAAAACATTATCAATGAAACACAAATTTACCTTTCCTTGGCCAACAATCTTCACTGAGGTGTTGTCAGGAAGAAAAAATTCTCCTCCATCATATTACTTATACTTAAAGAAACAATCCTGGTCAAGAGTCATATGGTAGGAAGCACCTAAATCAACAATCCAAGCACCATTACTGACATAATTAGTTGAGATAAGTAAAGCATTAGAATCACCGTCATTTGAGGACTTATTTGTGGAAGTATCATTGCTTTTTTTCTATTTTTTTCACTCCTTCACATGCCCTCTCTTATCACAGTTCCTGTAAGCTTTGATGAAAAAAAAGTTGATTAAGCCCAAGAAACCTGCATGCAAAAACCTGTCACAAGGAAGAAATCTGTAGGAAACAAACAAGGGTTTTGCTCTGACAATGTGAAAGTTTATTATCAGCCAAAAGAATGAATAAAAATATACAAAGGATCAATCCTTATAGAAGGAGATCGTAAAACCTAAAAGGAAACCCTAATAGGTAAATAGACATTTAATAATTAGATTTAATTATTAAATGATTAATGTAAGTGCATAAATTGAAATCTTAAGAGGTAGTAAAGTTAATTTAATCAAGGTAATTGAATTAATTCTTTACTCTAACACCCCCCTTAAGATGAGCAACAATGCAGCTACAAACAATGCAAGAAAGAAGAAAAGGAACTACAATGCTGAAAGCAAATTTGGGTCCCGACAACATGGCTGATGAGGTGCCCAATCACAACCAAATATCTATGAAACAGAGAAACATGGAAAACCACATGGGAAAAAACCTCCTCTAAAAAGAGATAGAAAGATACGGAAAGCGGAAAAAAGGAAGGTAGGCCTCACTAAGACCCCCCAAGGACAACTTTGTTCACCCCAAGCGTAGAACGCAACTGAAGATACCACGGGGATGAAAAAGGCTTAGTGAAGATCTCAAAAACTTGCTCTGAAGTGGGAACATACTCCAAGATGAGAGAACCATCCTGAATCAGCTGCCTGATGAAATGCATATGGATCTCAATGTGCTTGGTCTGCTGATGCTCAACTAGGTTGCGTAAAATATGAATGGCACTCTGATTGTCACACCAAAGAAGAGTAGGAATATCAGGAGGAAACCCAAACTCTGTCATCAATTGTCAAAGCCATAAAACCTCCTAACTAGCTAGCATAGCTACTCAATACTCTGCCTCTGTAGATGATAATGCAACAACAGTCTGCTTCTTTCAAGACCATGTGATAGGACCAGAACCAAGATAGAAAACAAATCCAGAAGTAGAGTTTCGACCATATGTATCACCACCCCAATCGACATCTATGAAACCAATAATGTGAGGAGCTCCTGATGTATAATGAATTCCATATGAATTAGTGCCTGAATGTACCTCAAAATACGTTTGACAGCTTGCCAATGACTATCATGAGGATCATGGGAGAATCAAGAGACAATGCTAATCACAAAGGAAATGTCAGGATGAGTGTGTGTCAGGTACAACAAACTACCCACAAGCTTCCTGTATAAGGTGGAGTCCACTGAAATAGAGAAATTGGTAGACAAAAGAACACCTAACTAAAAAGGTGTGGGAGAAGGCTTACAATCAAGCATGCTGAATCTCTGAAGCATGTCAAGAGCATACTTCTGCTAGTGTATGGAAATCCCATCCAAAGACTGAATAACGTGTAGGCCCAAAAAGTAGTGCATAAGTCCAAGATCTATCATCTCAAACTGCTCCATTAATGCTCTCTGAACACTCTAAATCATAGAAGATGAGCTACCTGTGATGATGAGATCATCAACATACAACACAAGTATCACAAGATCAGCCCCATGATGCTGAATTTATACTATAGGATCAAAATGACAATGGGTAAAGTGTGAGGCTAGCAAGAAAGAGTCCATCTTCTCATACCAAGCCTGAGGGGCTTGTTTGAGACCATATAATGACGTCCAAAGTCTACACACAAGAGAAGAAACTTGCAAAAAACCTTGAGGCTACTCCATATAGATATCCTCATATAGATCCCCATGCAAGTACACACTCTTCACATCCATCTGATACACTATCCAACCCTATGAAGCTGCAAGAGAAAGTACCAGGTGAATTGAATTCATCTTGGCGATAGGAGAAAAGGTCTTAGAGTAATCAATACCCTCCACCTGTGAAAATACCTTCGCACAAGATGTGCCTTATACCAATCAATGGAAACATCTGCATCATACTTGGTATGGTACACCCACTTGCACCAAACCAACTTTCTTCCTTTCGAAAGAATACATAGATCCCAAGTGTGATTCTTCATCAAAGAAGAGTATTCCTCATCCATAGCCCTATCCCACTTAGGATGTCCTGTTGCATCTAAAAACTTATGAGGATCATATGAAACAACATGAATCAAAAAAACAATACCAGATCACCGAGCACGAGTACAATAGGTATCTAAAGGATCTCCTGCCAAAGAACCAGCAACACTGACAATATCACAAGCCCACTTGGGCACTCACAAAATATCTGGTGGAGGAGGGGAAGGTGGGTCATCATCTAAATCATCCTCAGAGGATATAGAATCCTAAAGAGGAGAAGAGGAAGTTCTAGGCAATGAGGGAGAAGCTGGCGATGGATGCTCCATATGATGATAGCGCTCATCAAACTGGACATCTCTTCAAAAAATACCTCTCTAGAATCAGGATCAAACAACTTGTACGCCTTCATATCCTCACAAGAACCAAAAAATATGAGTGGTCGAATCTTCCTCTCCATGGATTTCCTCTGAACATCTGGAATAAATTCCCAAGCCTCACTACCAAACACTCGAAATGTAGAAACATCAAGCTTGACATGGGACCAAGCCTCCTCAGGAGTCAAATGTCATAATTCCTTATGAGGCATCTGATTCTGAATGTAGTTGGCACAATTCACTACCTCTGCCAAAAAAAAGGCTACATATCTCGAGACTGTATCATACAATTGGCCATCTCCTACAATGTTTTGTTATTTCTCTCAGCAACTCCATTCTGCTGAGAAATATGGGGAAATGTCACCTGATGCAATATACCCTGCTCAGTGCTAAAATCATGAAAATACTGATTCACATATTCCCCCATTGTTAGTGCATATCCGCCTGACAGAAAGACCAGACCGATTCTCCACAAATGTCTTAAAGACTCTAAATGAATCGAAGACATGAGACTTGTACTTCAAGTACACCCATGTGCATCTGGAGAAGTCATCAATAAAGGTGAGCACATAATGGGCACCATAAAAAGGAGTGGGAAATGACATGAGATCACTATGTATCAACTCCAATGGTGCCTTAGCACGTGAGGATCTACTTGTCAGAAAAGGATCTCTATGATGTTTTCCAAGTGCACAACCTCGACAAACACCATCAGTCCAAGAGATCTGAGGAAGCCCAATCACTAACTCTTATGTACTCATATGTTGGAGATATCTCTAGTTGACATGGCCAAAATGCTCATGCCAAAGCTTTCTCAACATGAAACAAGAGAAACACCTATATAATCAGAGCTCTCAAAGCTATCAAACATGTATAAGTGAGACTCTGAATCAACACTCACATTGGCAACAAGCAAATTAGGATCATGGAGGTCTCAAATAACTACATCATGTGGTGAGAACCCAACTGTCTTACCAGAACTAGAATGGAAAATCTGATAGACAGACAAGAGGTTTATAGAAATGATAGGAACAAAAAGAACTTCCTGCAGAGAACTACCATCCATTGAAACAATACCAAAACCTGTAATTGAAATTTGTGCTGAGTCACCAACTGCAATTTGTGTAGTAGCACTATGGGCAAGTGAGGTAATCAAACTAGGTGTGTGTGTCATATGGTGCGAAGCACCCGAATCAATGATCCATGTAGTAGTGGAAGATAATGCTCATGCAGAAAGAGCATGGAATTTCCCTGTGGGAGTAGGTGAAGGCTATGAAGAAGCAATACTATGCTTTTGCAAGGCTTCCTTTAGAGCCTCAAGACATTTCCAACACCTAGAAACTGGATGCCCTTCCTTGCCACAAAAACGACAAGGTTCACCTGTGAACTTCTTAATCTTGGAGGAAATCTCGCCAGACTTAGAATATTTAACCTTAGGAGTGGATTTCATAGACTCTATTGTCTGAGGTGGCTTGGAGGAATGCTCACTACCAAATGAATCTATTTTGGGCTTCTGCTTATGCTTCTGTGTCCCCTTAGAAGTATCAGCAACCAAAGCTTGGTTCTTAGTTCCAGATAAACAATCTAACTGTGTGAGCTTGGCCTACTATCTAGTCAACCGATCAGAGAACACCTCAAAAGTGGGCAGATGGAATCTCTAACCCAATGCATCGATGGTAGAGGAGAAAATCTGAAAGTTTCCCCAAAGCTTTGACAAAATCAGGTAGATACATTCTATGTCAATCTTAGTATTTCCACATCCCTGTAATAAAGACCTCTGCTGCTTGAACTTCATCAAGAAGTCCTCAATGGATGGAAATGATCTGGTACAAGAGAGGTAAGCTCTGCCTCAATCTAAATTTCCCTGAACTCATTCACTATACCAAACAAGCTGTTAAGCTGGGTGCACATAGCTAGAGAGGTATTACACCCGTGAAGATGAAAGTGTAGACTATCTAATACATGTAAAGTAATCAACCCCATTGCCTCATCCATATTGTTCCTATTTTTCATGACAATGAAAGGCCTCTGTAAAACTAGCTTCACTGCGTCTAAACAAGACCACAACCCTTTTGACCGGAGCAGCCGTGTCATTAGGGATTTCCATGTGTGATAGTTATGATGGGTCAGAAGTTCTAGACAAGAAGAGGTCTCGGCCATATTTTTAGAAGGGGTCTTGTTTTGATATAATTTCAAGTTTACTGAAGTAAATTATAGAAAATAATAAATAAAACACCCCCACAATTCAATAAACTGAACCCTAGAAGTTGGAAAATTTTGCTTACAATGAGAGAGAAAAAAATCTTCAAATGAGTATCATGTGTACCTTTGAATTTTTTTGATGAAAATAACCATAGATTTGGATAGAAACCATAGGTAAAAAGGCTTGTATGTCAAAGTACGGTGCCCACTAGGGTTTTAAGCTCTTCCTTTTCAGACCTGCCAACGTAGATGTTTACTCATGCACGACGGTCAAAGGAATAAGGTGCAGGTTTGGTAAATGACACCGGGAAGGACACCACTGTAAACGACACTAGGAAGGACACTCAAAAAAATGCCCTTTCACATGCATGCGCCTGTAAAATGTGCTAATTATGTTTTTTCCTTTTTTGTATGCAAAAAAGAAACAAAAAATAACATTATGCAAAGAATACCAGATCTGAAAACTACAACCAAAACCTCTCAAATCAGCTAAAAAGTCCCAAATTTCTTCTATCAAACCCTTGCTCCTCTTATTTTCAAACATGAACAAGCTAAAGCAGATCTAGCTCTGATACCATGTAAGATTTAATGAAAAACAAATCTATTAAGCCCAAGAAACCTGCATGCAAAAACCTATCACAAGGAAGAAATCTGTAGGAAACAAACAAGGGTTTTGCTCTGACAATGTGAAAGTTTATTATCATCCAAAAGAATGAAGAAAAATATACAAAGGATCAATCCTTATAAAAGGAGATTGTAAAACCTAATAGGAAACCCTAATAGGTAAATAGGCATTTAATAATTAGATTTAATTATTAAATGACTGATGCAAGTGCATAAAGTGAAATCTTAAGAGGTAGTAAAGTTAATTTAATCAAGGTAATTAAATTAATTATTTACTCTAACAGTTCCAACACTTCACTCTTCTCTTTCTGGGGGTCTTAGAACACCCTTTTGACTTATCTTTTTTTTTTTTTTTTTATCCCCTTTAGCCTCTTTCTCCTTAGGCCTTCCTCGCACATGCCAGGAATCTTGGGAGCCAACATTCATAGTCTTTCTCCTCATCTCTTCTGAAAGAAGAAGAGGAAATATATTGTCCATCTTATGCTCACAACCACCACTACACATGACAACAACTAGAGTTTCCCAAGAATTAGGCAAAGAGAAAATATACAAGATACATTTATCTTCATCTTCTATCTTAACATCTATTGAAGCAAGATGACTCAAAGTCAAATTAAATGCATTCAAATTTTCAACAATAGAATCACCTTCTTTCTTTTTCAGAATACAAATGTCTTTTCAAATATAGCTTGTTAGAAAAACTCCTAGTTTGATAGATATAACCTATTTTCCTTCATAACTTGTAGGTTGTGTCTTCTGTAGAGACATTCAAGAGGAAATATTCTGAAAGACACAACTGAATGGTTCTTCACGTCTTCTTGTCTATCTTTTTCAATTCCGCATCCGATAAGGTAGAGTCCTCTGGTTTCTTTAATTCTGAAACTAGAAACCACTGATCTCTCCCTTCAAGGAGATCTTCAACTTTCAACTTCCACATCTTATAACCAATACCATTGAAATTATCAATATCTTGATGAGAGGTGGAGGCCATGGTATACAACCTTTCTTAGATCTGCAAAAAACCCACAAAATAAAAGCTCCCACTGTAGAAAAAAACCTTCAACACTTAAAGAGAAAGGTGACCCTCCCTCAACATAAGCGTTATCTTTGACACCAAATGTTGTAAAAAAAGGTGAATAAATATTTCAATAAGAACTTAAATTGATTATTTATACAAACCTAAAACCAAAGATTAACTCTCAATAATGTGATTGCAAACTTAAAACAAGAAGTAGAAAACCATTGCACATAAAACACCGAATTTACGTTGAGAAGCCCTTTTGGGAAAAAAATCCACCACAGAAAGATATGAAAGTATATTTATATTCCAATGAAGAATAAAATATCAATACACTTCTATTTAGACCTGCATAGAAAATTTGGCAGCACTCCGTTACCCTGGAAAGTGAACAAGACTAAATGAATAACTCTAGCTCAAGACCACAATATATAGGAATTTATGAGGATGAATACCATTGTGGTATCATAAAACAGTAGGTAACAAAACCACCTAGAAAAACCTCACGCCCACTCCCAAAAATAGCCTCTTACAACTTACAACTATTATAAGACATCTCACATGCATGCCCACCTGTGTAAGGAATATGTCATAAACCGCCATAAGTGTTGTCAAAGAATCTTATGATAGTTGTCTTAACTATCATAGATTCTCTTAAAACCTTTTACAAGTATCCAAATACCTCAAAATAGAGGATTCCAAGATGGAACACCTAGCTATTTTGTCTTTTTCCCAAATTACAAAATGTAAAAGTGACTTTGCCTTTACATGGTCTCTTTCACCATTGTTTGCTAAACGATTCAACCTCTTATGGATAAATTACAAAAATATTAGGAAAAATAATAAATTAAGGACTTACAAGGTTGGTGGCACCTAAATCCTAATAATATGTTCCCTATTTTTGATTTGTTCTTATGGATGTAGAAACAAGGTATCATGTATTCTACATCCAATTATGGAAGGAGTGATGAAAAATATTTTTGATGGGGTCATTTAGTAAAATAACACCATTTGACAGAGCACTTGGTAAGAATGTGAGAGAATCATGATACCAGATCATATTTTTATGCTCCTTCATCATTTAAATAGTGTGTAAAATCCCCCCATGTAGGTGTGTGTCTCATTCATTTAGTGCTACCACAATAGAGATAGGTAGTGATGAATATAGGTCGTAGGATAAGAATGTCCATGGAACTCTATAACACAACATGTATAAATGTGAATAATAGTATCCCATAGTATGAATTGATCAAGATAATACATTTGATCCTCCTCAATGATGCTCGGTGATCATGGTCCTATAAAACTCAAGGTCTTGTCTCAAAATGGAAGTTGGAGTATGTTATATAAATCCTCTAGTGTAGTCATCATATCCCTTGTTGGAAGATGGAATGTGGAGGTATTTGTGTCCCACCACTCCATGAATGTCATCAACATCAAATTGTGAAACCTCATCATTGACATGTGTGAGAATATGATCTAATTAAATAAATTATAGAAGTGATAAATTAGATATTGTAATATAGAAAGTGGTGATCCATGGTAGATCACCAAGTTATTCATACATTGGAATACAAAACCCTCAACAAAGTGAATCTGAATAGCACAACCAAAAGAGTAAGAGTGCAAATTAATGATCCACACAATGTGGGGTTTTCGTGATTCCTTATGATAGGGATGACAATGATATGTAAATGTAATGACTGATTAAAGAAATATAAATTTGATCTATAAAATTAAATGCAAGAGGAAATAGAAAGGGATAAATCACCTTTAAACTAGGAGAGAACAAGTGAATTTCAAATCTAGATTTGACTGCAGGAAACAAAAACAATTCTGGATCTGGAACAGTGAGACATATAGTTTTCGGCTGTGAAACATGCTAATTCCCAAGACAATTCCAACTCATGTCAACCTAGTCTTAGAAATTTGACCTTTTCCTGGAGGCACAAAAGCTGGTGAATTCTATAGCAGACTTTTCACTAGTTTTGAGACTCTGAAAATATAGATCCAAAACTCCGCCACCTATTCCCGCACACAAAAAAGAAGGGGAAATTGTTATGGAAAGGGGCTTGACTAAGTCAAGCCCATGTATAGGAATTAAATTTGAAATGAAATGGACGTAATTGAAAGAATGTTGATATGTAGTAGAGATTAGATCTAAACAATGGAGTATAACATACCATGTAGATGTGATTATCTCTAAATATGTGTTCAAGAATGTTGATGCAATAGCTTTGACTCAACACAGAAACCAAAAGTAAATCATGTAAGACAAAACCTCATGTAGTATATGTTTTAATTCACCACAATGTTGGATTGAAGAAGAGAGAGAAGAAGAAGACTTGATGGGTGAATGTAGATCTCCTTCCTTGATGTTAAACTCCTTTGATTGAACTTCAATGGGGAAAAGAGATAAGATCTATGGAAGTAAATTCATTTAATGCATGATGGAATTATGGAATCAAGACTTGAGATGATTGAATAGCTTCCTTGCACTTGAATGCTTGATGGGATTGAATACTTGATAATGGATGCATTCAAGTGTAAGCCTTCAATGGATGCTTTCTTACACTTGAATTTATTGGATAAACAATAAATTGCTTGATAATTCTTGCATGAAGATGAGATATAAAAAATGAGAGGGAGAGGTCTCCTTTTATACACATTCCAGGGATCAGATTTCATGAGGGCAACCCCAATTAAGCACCTAGGAGAAACAACTTTGCATAGGGCCCAAAGGCCACTAAATGAAAAGGCCCTAGGTGCAAGACAAGACCGACCCAATTCGACCTTGTCCAGGAAAACTTTGTTAAAGCTAACCCAAGGCCTAGAATTTTGTGCTAGCAGAGGGATCTGAAAGCCTTAGTTTATTGGGAAATTAGAGCCAATCTCGAGATGTAAAATGTATGTAAAGGACTTAGGAGCGAAATAAATTATAAATGGATGGAAAATGGTAAAATATGCATAAAAATTAGATCCAACCTCAAGTTTTAAAAAGGAGGACCTATATCTGAATTAATTTTGTATTTAGGTACAATATGAGATCCTACCATAAGGAAAACACTAAAGAAGGCCTAAAATGGTCCCAAAATGAGTACAAATTAAGTGCTTACTTTTTAGGATGGTATATTTAGCCCCCACTTTAGCAGGAGTATGAGATAAACAAATACTCATGGTAAAGGAAAAGAAAAGATGAAATAAAGATGAGAGAGAGATGATCATGGTGAATTGCAAAGAGATAAGACATCAATAAGTTTAAGGACGTAAGACCCCAAATAAGGATCTTAGCTCCACATCCATGCATAAGGGCATGGAAACAAAAAGAAAAAAGAAAAAAAGAAAAAAAGAAAAAGCAAAGACAAAAGACACAAAAGGGGTTAGTAGTAAAAATAAAACTCCAAATCAATTAGTCAAAGAGACATTGATAAAAAATATCCCATTCACCAATATCATGTCTGGAAAGCTATTGCAAGAGCACAAATGATCACATAGGAAGAACAAGAGCATCGATAAAGAAGATACAAAATCTATGGTGTAACCTACCTATGTAACCATGAGAGAGAAGATTGAGAAGAAGGAGAATTGATAGTCTAGCAAATTATGTTATGCTTGTCAACTCATACCTTGAAATATTTTTGTGCATGGAGCAGCTTTGTTTTGCGCACGGGGTGGCTTTAGGGGGATCACTCTTATGGAAGCCGTCATTTCCATATAGATCCATGTCTAGGGATTATTATTATGCAAGTTCTGTATGAATCCATGTCTAGGGATTAGTCTTGTGGAAATTCTATATGAATCCTTGTCTAGGGATTAGACTTAGAAATTTCGTATGAATCCATGTTCAGTGATTAGTCTTTATGGAAAAATCCATGTGAATTCTCAAAAAGTGATTAGTGTATTGATCAAAGAAACAAAAACTACATATAATGTACAAGGGAGGCTATATGTATTCCCCCACTAGTACATTTGACCCACATCTTTGACCAAAATTTCTGACCAAGCATTAAAATGGTTTTGCTTGGTCAGATTATAGAAGCAAAACTTTGATTTTTTTAATCCATTCCCATGTTAGTCAAAATTTCTGCGACCAGGACGGTTGTTCAAAATTAAGACGAGCATGGGCATAACTTAAAAAAAGGTTGCATTACAATTCATTATGTTGCGCGACAGAGTAGAGCAACGCCATTACGCACCAAAGAAGGGCTGAAGGGTGTGTGCAAGAAGATGAGTCCACTTGACTAGAGACTTTTTACCTTAGTCATTTTTCCGAAATCGTGCTTCAACAAATTGGGTGACGTTCTAAAATAACGGGGTGATGTTTTAGTATAGTGGGGTGACGTTTCGGTTCAGGACCCCGAGCCATAATTCAATTTGTCACCCCGTAAGAGATGGGGTCCTGAAGCTAAACGGGGTCGCGCTCGAAACGGGGTGACGTTTGGAATGCTACCCCATCTCAAAACGAGGTGACGTTTCATACAAGACCCCGTTTCCAAAACTATATTTTTTTTTTTGGCGCTTTTATTTTCATTTTTAGCTATCGCGTTCCCGCTCCAGAGCTCTACCCCATTTTGTTAGAGCCCAAACTCCTTCAGGTGATGATGTTTTCAAAAAAAATTTAGTTTTGTTGTGATTTTTTTTTAATTTTTTAGTAGTTTTAACTATTTTCTAATCATATTTGTTGTTTTTTTTCCTTCAGAGTTGCAGCTCCTTAGTTGCCATCTACACCACCTCTACCTCTTCGCTTTCCGTCTACACCACTTGCACGTAGGTCTTTTTTTAGTATATTAAGTTTAATTATTATTTTTTTAAATAGTATTTATTGTTATTTTTATTATGAAAAACGCAATGTATGTCAAATTTATTTAATAAATTATTGTAGGTAAAGGTTAAAATTAGTTTAGTAAATGTATTTAATTTTCTCTTGTATTTAGTATATATATCTTAAAATGTACAGTAGAAAATGTACAATAGAAAATTAAAACAAATGAGAAACCCACACCACATACCTAAAACACATAATTTGTAATTTTGTAACCTTACATTTTTAACACATCATAGAAACACTAGTACCTATGAATGGGTCCTCCCACCCCTTAAGACCCCTTTAGACGCATTAAAAGCTCTTCGGACCTATTATGTACCCTTTAGATGGATGCATTATTTTAGATATACATAATGTAGATGGATATGCAAATGTACTAAATATACATGATTTAGATGGATGCATGTGCGATGTTTCTTAGATGTTAAAGTTATTTTAATAAATGTATTTAATTTGTTCTTGTATTTAGTATATATATATAGATGTAATTTTATTTGTATTTTTTTCTGAAAATGTATAAACCACACATGTACAATAGAAAACTAAAACAAATGAGA
>MU223137.1:3309518-3325326 GCA_018584345.1 Thuja plicata | reverse complement strand
GCATTAACATTAGGAGGATTTTCATTTGCATCAACATTAGGAGGATTTTCATTTACATCAATAAAATAATTTTCATTTTCAACGACATTAGGAGGATTTGCATTTGCATGAATATTAGGAGGATTTTCAATTTCATCAACAAAATGTTTTTGATTTTCAACAACATTAGGGATATTTTCGTTCGCAACAACAAAATGCTCTTCATTTTCAACAACAATAGGGGGATTTTCAATTTCAAATTCTCTAAGTTGAAAAACATGATGAGGCCTCATTAATTCAATTTCATCTCTAGAATATAAATCTAATAAATCTCTATAAATATTATCATCTATTATCGTAGGTTGAGTATCATTCAAAGATGAAGTCAAAGACATACCCAAAACATCACTACAAGGTGCATTCAACGACATGCTTTCATTCACCTCTTTCATATTTGCATCTTCTGCATCCATTGTATCCCCCGTGATATCTTTAATGTTTGAGTCTTCAATTGTTGTGGATCCTTAAGCTTCATTACTATTCATTTCGCGCATCCTCATTCTTCTAACTCTTTGACGTTTAGCCTCTTTCTCTCTCTCCACTAGAATTTCCTCATCAGTCATAAGCCTCCTTTGTTTCTTCTTTTGACATTTTTTACATCCCATGATTAATAATTTAAATCAATCACACAAGTGCCTTCAATAGTTTAAACCTACAAAAAATTGTTTTATATGCTCCCAACAATTGATGCCTTCAAATGGAGAATAAAATAGTCAATAAACAATGCAAAAGTTGTCCAATTTTGCAAATTCGATCGTTGTAGACCGTACTTCGAGTACAAGAATGCTGATACAGTAAAAAAACACAGAAGATTTAAAAAAATGGTCAAATATTAAACGGAGTGACATTTCATTTTTGAAACGTCACCCCGTTTCATAACGTCACCCCGTCTTGGTTTAAACCAATTTCCAACGGCTACGAAATAAAACGGGGTGACGTTTCAAAAATGAAATGTCACCCCGTTTCATAATGCCACCCCGTATTATAAAATTAAAATTTTTCAGCCAAAAGTGGTTCGGGTTTAGCCTTGGGAAAGGCTTGGTCAACCGACCCTTGGCTTTGGATCTTGTTTGACTTCAATGTTGTAGGCCATGTCCATATGCACACACGAAACTCACTTTGGCCACAGATCGGATTGGGTTTTCTGAGGAGTTTTTTGACATAAAAAAAAACCCATTTTAGATTAGACAATGAAGATTCATAATATGTAATTTCTTTTTAAATTTGATTAATATTTCTATTTTTTCAGTAATTTTGTACTAAAACATGTCTATAGGAAAGAGAACACAAGCTTTTTTATAATTTTAATAACTTTTTTTTTACAACGTTTATTGAAAAATAAATTATATGACATCAAACTACACATAATTCTACACACTTCAAATTTTTTTTAAAAAAATAATCAAATGTTTAGGGCAAATTATGCTTGCCGTACACAAGAGATTTTATAAACAACGATTGAGCCCAATATATAATTAATAAAAAAAAAATATTTAACAAAAAAATATGGAAAAATATTCTAATCAATCTTAATTCTGTTACTTACAATTTCCCAAAAGGGTTTATAAAAATAGTGTCATTTGAGTCTGATTTTGCTTGGTGTACACACACATGGTATAGTCCTGAAAGAGTGACTTTTAAAATGAGGGTTTTAGTAATCCCCATTAAAATTTGAAATTTATCATCTGGGTATTTATAAAAATCACATATTTTGAAACTAGACTTCGAATCCTAAAATTTTATATCAGTGACTTTTTGGAAGATTCCATGTCTAAGTGCCTCAAATCTTTAGGTCAAATGGGATGAATTTGAAAAAATAGGAAAAATAGTTCCACTTTTTGGCCATAAAGTGGACTCAACTTCTTGCTGGCACCCTGAAGGAGGGCCACAAACGCCTTGAATCAAGCACCTGTAAGTGCGCCCTAACTAAAGACAATCCTCTATTCAATAGATGTAATAGATGATGTATTCGGTTTAGAAATAGATGTAATAGATGGTGTATTTGGCACGGTTCATCATATAAGCGCATTGTTCATTTCAAGCATTTGTTTAGCTTAGAAAATGGAAGTAGGTGCATTTTCCAAACCTCCAATTTTTGTTCCTGCATTTTGAAAACCCCTAATTTACATTCCTGTAATTTCTCCATATGTTTCCTCATATATGTCATTGTGAGCCCCTTCATTTCCCCCAAATTAGGGCATCTCAGCTCCAAGCCCGTCAATTTTTGCAACTCTACCATATACTATAATGATGACGCCAATGGATTCTATTTATGTGCTGCCATATTTGATCATGTCTATCGAGACCTCCATTATAGCACTGTTTCCATCACTATTTCTTTTAGTGGTGGGGAAGATTAGCAACATAGCTCTAATGAATTGCATTGTCAGTACGACAGTTTTGGGTTTACGACTTTTTTCATCGTTAATTTGCTACTGGAAAATGTTTGATAAGCGACTGAGTTTTGTACAGGAGGTATTTAGTTTTGTGTGTTTAGGAATTTTATTTTTCTTTTAGCTACTTACTAATCTTTTAGGTTTAATTGTAATGTAATAAGAGGCAATTGTGTAGCTCATGTATTGTATACTTATCTGATTGGAAGAGGAAAGGGGATGTTTTAATATTTATTTTATTTGACTAATTAAGTTTCCAGTGAAATTTGTTTTTTTCTCTATTCTCCCTTAGCATATCTTTCAATGATGTATTTTATTGAACAGGTCACATACATTAAAATTCTTCAATGCTTAAGTAGGTCAGATCTATAGGGATGAATATTTGTAAAGGTTGTGAAATTTTTCTTTATGTTGCTAATTACATTTCTTTGAAAATTTATAAAATCTTTGAAACAAATTGATTTTGAACATAATTGAAATCTTTCCATTTCATGAGACTGTGCCTCTTCAATGTATTTGGTCAAACATTTCATTTTCCTTATACTTAAACAGGAAATAGCCCAGACTATTGAGAGACTCTATCAAACATTCAAATTTTTTATCAATGTTTTAAAATTTTGCATGCATATCCATTTGACATTTGATAACCATAGGTTTAAAATGCATCACAATAATAATTTTTAGGTTATTTTCACCATAGCGAGCACAAGCATCTGACCTCATAAACATTCACAATATTCCAATGTGGAAGTGTGTGCTTTAGATTGAAATATTTCAAGAGCCTCCTTGCAAAAATCCAGTTTGCCCACATTCTGCTCTCATTTTATTTCATTTATTGAGATGACCACTTTTCTAGGCATTCTGTCAAACAATTCAGGAACTTTGTCTATGGTTCCACATTGTGGATGAATTTCCAACTAAAATATCTAGCAAAAACTTGGTCTAAAGTTCTTCCCTTAGTGTAGAAAAATAGAGAATGAAAAAAAAACTCATAAACTTTGAGCCTATCGATTACATTTGATTGAGATTTTCTAAACCTTTTTCAAAAGACTCATTTTTCTCTTGCATCAACCGCAGTCATTGCATTTCATGAGGCAACATTTAATTGAGGCATACTTTTAAATGGTTCAAGAACTTTGCATTTCCAATGATAATATATGACAAAACCCTGATATATTCATAATTTTATGAATGTCCATATCCTTCAATCATATTGAAAGAGACAAAACTCTCTTTTACATAAGTGATTTATTGATATCATAAGTGCAAGTGAGAGATTTGCAATTAATATACGAGAGCCAGCTTATCACAAAGGACATCAGGTGCTCATCTGTTACCTTCATAGTAATATTGAGATGAATGTGACAATATTTATATCAAATATTAACAATTTCTCTGCTGGAAAATGTTTACATGTAAACCAAGACAACAAATTAAAAACCAAGTTAATAAAAAAATACCATGAAATTAAAAACCAATTTAATTAAGCGAATATCATCACTGAAACATAGGAAATGTTTTCATTTGATAAACTATTTAAAAAATTGTTTAATTTTTCTACCCATTCTAAATTTAAATAGAATTTTGGGCATGTAGTCATAATAGGTGCATCACAGAGAATTTTTATAGAGTTCTTGGTTACTGATTCATTTTTTGTTCATAGCTTACAATAGTGGTTCATTTGAATTCATCTTTAAATTTCCCTAATTGGCAACTGGTATAGCATAGGAGCCACATGACACCCATAAAACTCAATCACCCAAAACAATGTAGAGAGTCTTTGTGATGCAATTTCATGCATTTTCTTCTTTGATGAAGATACACAATAATAATTTGTATTTGATTGTGACTATATGTTTCAGTGGCAAAACCTCCAATGTGGCAAAATAAACTATGGGAAATAGAGAATCCTTATTTTAAGGGCAACAGGTCAAGTTGGTGGGTCTACCACTAAAATTGTCCTAATTTGTAACCAGTCCTTATAGGCAAGAAAAATTTCAATGCATTTTCTAGACCTACTGAATTTTCTGGTTACTCGTGCCTCTTGTGATGTTTATTAATTATTTGTTGCTTTTATAACATCTGAAATGTTGGTTGACATGCAAATTTGTACTTCGAAAGAACATTGACACTTCTATGTTCATGCCTTCCAACTCTCCATTATATCTCACAATAATTACTTAAACATTTTGTTCAAGTTAGCTCATTTTGTATCTGTTCTTTGCACTAAGAATTGAAAATTACTTGCAATGTAATCATTTGTCAATATGGCTGAGGGCTTTCTCTTGCTTATTTATCTAGCCATTTTAAAGCTTTAATTTATTATTCACTAGTGGTGCTTCTCTTCTTATGAGCTCTGGTTGTCTACTTTTTGGGGTGAATATTTTGGGTCGATGGAGTACACAATTTTCCTTCCCTCCCATTTTTGGGAGCGATGGGAATTGTCTCCTTACAATACTAAAAATTTGGGAAGGTTAGTTTTTTACTCTCCCCATTCTTATATTAAAAATGTCATTAAGATGATACTTGGCAAGGAATGGTTGGTAAAGAGTCCCAAGGTTCTTGACACTAAACTGATTTCTCATTTCTTTACAATTTGTATGAATTTTTTATTGGGCTGCGATATGGTCTGGTTAATTGCTTATGACTATATTCATCCATGCATGTTTTCTCTCTCAGTTATTGATAGGGATTTTAATTGTTACACTGTTGTTTCTAGAAAATTTTCATTAGGTGGTTTTATGGAATTAACAGATCTTGTTTGTAATGGTTTTTGCATTGAGCTCCTTTTTGAGATCAAATCAGGGGTAATTTGTGACATTTATGATAATACTCTGTGGATTTTCATTGCTTGATACACATTGTGGATGCAAAGACACCTTCTACAGGACTGGACTGGTTTGTGGGTCTTCACCAACTCTTTTCTCATCCAGTACATGATAATGATTTGCCTCTTTAGGTTTCTCCTCTCAATTAAAGCCCTCAAGAATCTAGTCCGAGTAAATGGGAATTTTCATTCCAAGCATTGATTACAAGAACAAGACAAGAAAAGAGAAGAAAAAAAACAAAAAATATATGTGAGAAAGATATTCCTTGGAGTGAAATATTAGGAAAATATTTCTCTAAGATTAGATTATAAAGGGACAAGGGTAAAGATAAAAAAATAAGGGTGGTGGACAAGGTTCTCAAGAAAGGATTTATTTGAGTGGTTTAGCCACTTCTAGCCTACTAGCCTCCAAGGCACCCCAAATAGCCAATACCCTCCAAATAACTCAAGAACCCTCCAAATGCCTAAGGTGAATGATCAAGGGTTAAAAAAGGTGTGTTTAGTGAGTTTCAATCAGTTTTAGGATTTCAAGCAACTCCGAACATTAAATTTTCTCAAACTAGTTATTAGGCCTAATTGCCCTCCTAGTAGGTCACCAACGATACAAACATGAACATAAATTTGAAACTCTCCAAAAGACTAAATCAAAAAATTGAATTTATAGAAAACCTTTTCACCATAATTTAACATGCGAAAATATTACAGTGAGGTACTTTGGACCAAACAACCCAAAACCTGACTGTGCAATGTTTTCAAGGGTTAAAAGCATGCAATTAACAAAGGAACTATGTTTCAAACATACCCAATGACCATGAAACCTTCATAAGTATAAGGAAATGAATTAAATCCACCAAATATCTAATCAATTTAGAAACTAGACCTTTGTAAGCATAAAAGCCCCAAATGTTACCAAAAAATGCCTATAAACTAGGGCTGGTGCAATGTCACACTTCTCAATGCTTCCTCCAACTTTTGAAAGTTGTTACACCATAAAATTGGTGTCCTCAAACAACCTCAAGAAGAAAATGGGGTCCTCCAATAGATGGATCTCCTCTTGCTTCTCCATAGCCACATCTTTCAAGGCCATTTCATGCCTCTAAACACAACAAGTTGATCAATTGACTGATCACCCGCACTTATCAACTCTCTCCCACAATATTAGGCACAAATACATATTGTACATGTCATAAATCCATCCCCAAGCCACAGTTACAATAGTATGGGGATGGTAACATAATTTTTCTTAGTGAAAACAATGGAAAAATGACTATTACAACCCCTTTACAAATATATTTGATATTACAGAATGGAATCCTTAAATGATGGATCAAAAAATGTTAAAAATATCCCTCAACACATTTGAATGATCAAACAATGTAAAGCAATGCAATGAAGACTCAAAATATGCAATAAATCATGAATTTTATTCAATTGTTTTGTACAGTCCGTACAATCTCATCAACAGTCCGTACTTCTCTATCTTCCCAACATCTAAGAACGTTTATAAGTCATTTCTCAACTTCCTCGACTGATCCCAAGTGGTTGGGAAGGATTTATACTTGTTTAAACCTCCTAATTTCTATTTCCCACAAAAACATAACTAGCCATTTGTTGGCACTCTCAAATTTTGGAGTGACCAAGTGAAATTTCTCTAAGGCGCAAAATTACTGCCCCTAAAAACTTGTGGAGAAGGCCTACTTGGAACACATGTAAAAAGAGACCTGATGTTTTTTTATGAGAAACCACTTGGAGAGTGTGTTCATCATCTATTATGGAGTGATTGTAGTGGTTTCCATCTCTCAAAAGTCAGATTTGATGTGTTTTGGAGATAGCCATTTGGAGGTCATTACCCAATTCTACACTTTTGCATGTTTCCAGTTTTATCAAGTGACCCACTTTGACGGTTTATATCTTTGGATGGATTGATATGCATGACATAAGAAGTGTTTTGAGATGTTGTATACATGAAATTAAATCTCCTTTCCCATTTTAAGATCCCCGTGAGTTCATATGATAGGTTTGCGAAAGCCATTTTGTTTACAATTAATTCTGATTCTCAAAGTGAAATACAGAACAACGAAGTACCCTACTTTGGGGTCCCGTAGTTTGCACCTGATTGAATGGGATGAGGAATTGAGTTTTACCCTAAATTTTAAACATGGAAATAGGTCTGCATGAAGGTTTTCAGACCTGGGACAATCCATTTGGTTAGTTTGTTCAGCTAATTCCAAATCAAGTTTATGCAATTTTATTGATTTTGAAATCAAAAAGTTGGTAAGAGGCCGACTTTGGGGATTCATATTGATTGACCAATTGATGGTCAAAATAAGCTAATTGAAAATTTGTTTTCTCCTTATGTAAGTGAATCTATATCCAAGGTTTCAGACCACAAGGGTCCCATTTGATAGGTTTGTGAGGTCTAATCTAAATGTGACTTGTGCAGATGGCTATTGTTGACAGAATCTACTTTGCAGAACAATCGTCTTTAGAGGTTTGTAACTTTGTATCAGATGATTGTTTTGAGATGAGAGTTGTTTCTTTGCACTCCCTATATGAAAGTTCGCTACCAGGATCAGTGGTTGGGCCTCAAGGCATGGGTTTCTATTTTTGCAAAGGCCAATCCAAATGCAATTTTTGCTGTTTTGACATCTGCAATTGTCACAATTTTTCAGAATGGCCATGTTTGATCATGGATATCTTGCACCCAGTTTTGAATCATAAAAAATATTTCAATTCACATCTTCATTGTGTTTGAATGAATCACTATGCCAAGCGTCGGGGTCCCTTGATGTAATTCAGTCATCTTTTTAGGGGAATTCTGGAGGCAGTTTATGCATTTCGAACAATTTGCAAAATGGTTGAAAATTGAGTTATAATGGTCAAATGTGCTAAAATAAGAGCTTGGGGATGGGTTTGGACATCCATCAAAGTTTGAAAATATGAAGTCATAAAGGAGGTAATCGCAAGGACGAGTTGGTTTTGTTCATTTTGTTCTGAAATCAGGAAGGGTTCCTCTGAAGTTCATTCTCTGTATGATGGGGCATAGTGCTGAAAGAGGACACTAAAAATGTTGTTCTTGGTTGTTCAACCTCTGACCTAGATAGTGGACTGATGGAAATGAATAATGTCCTAGAAAATTGTAAAGTTGATACTTCTATAGAACAAGTAGAATCTGAAAGCATACATTGCGCAGGAAGGGGTTATTGGAAATAATTGCAATGTTTGGATATACACCCACCACTTTCTATTTCTTTAAAGTCTCCAAAGAATATTTGATGAATCCATTTAGTGTGTTTCCTGCAATGTGTGCATTCTATGAGAAAACATACTTTGAGGCGGTCTTTCTTGCTCAAACATCGTGCCTCTACCTCTACATTGTGTCATGCATATCTCCATGGTGTTTTAAAAATGCAGAATTCTTCTTGTTCCTTGTATGATGAATATTCATATCCTGTTCCATATGTTTATCAAGACACAAGAAAGGAATGCTGCTCAAATTTGTAAAAAATGGCATTACACCTACCGATAGCATTTCTTTGAATACAGGAGACCTGCACAATGTATTGCTAGAGGAGTTGCGCATTGAGTGAGAAATGAAATTGGAAATTGGATGAGGCAGCCCGTGCAGGAGAGGATATGGGGCTGTGTTTTGAAATGGAAAGGCCTGCACATGCCAAAGAGGAGAGCTTGTGCAATGGGTAGGAGAGGCATGTGCATGGAAAGAAAAAAACATGCGATTTGAAACTACAAAACAAATGCCATTGACAGGTGAAAATATTCCAAGGGTTCTACGCATGCCATCAGAACTTTAAAAGGAAGCCTGCATAGGGAGAATGGAGGAGATATTGTGCATGGATGTTAAAACAAAGACATCAAAAAAAATTCATGAAAATATAATTGACATGTGTCTTTGGAGGTGCTGCACTGGACTTTAAAGAAGTTTGCGCATTAATGATGTGAAGGAATGCCATTTTTATAAAACTTCAAAGCCAATGCACTTGGCAAGTATAAAACAAGGCCTGCGCATGGTAATAAGGAAGGATTGCGTAAGCATGAAAAATATGTTAGGATTATGTAATACTGAGAGGGGGTGAATCAGTATTACAACACTTCAAATAAACTTTGAACCAATTTCACATAAACCATAAGCATACTGTAGTCAAAAGAACATAAGAAAATAACACATAACACATAACACCATTATTTGTTATCGAGGAAACCATGGCCAAGGGAAAACCTCAGTGGGGATGGTACCCACAAGCATACACTAAAGCATAATGTCCCCGTTAGGAGACCTAGCCCTATTAGGAGCTGAATATTACATAGTACAATTCCTTGTTAGAGGAATACAACCCTGTTAAAGGTATACAACACCCTGTTAGGGGCAAATTGAACTTACAACTCTTACAACAAAACTTCTGTTACAAAGTTTTCTCAGTAATGAAAAAAACAAGCATCTTCAATCTTAGATAGTTCCAGTCATAGTCCATAATCCAACTTAGGTTGCCAGGATTCTGTCATACTCCCTAAATCATCACTATAGTTCAACTGCTCTATATCTGTGTTTTGTTGTTGTCTCTTGTCTTCAAATATCTCTAACTCTCTGTAATCATCACCAAAATAAAATCGATCTTAGATGTAGGTCATACATACCCCATAATATCTTCCTCTAAGCTCTCTTGCCATAACTCATCGATTTTGATCTTTGATACCCAAAATACCTCTATATTTCTACTTCTATACTTAGTCGATTCCAGAATTGAATTACCAAAACTTAACTTCAAATCAATCGATCAATATGCCAGATGTGTTGCCATAAATGAAAACCAATAAGTGATTCATATCATCAAAAATTATCACTTACCAACAATCTCTCCCTTTGGCATTGATGACAACACTTAATAAAAAAATGACTAAGTGTTCCAACACAGAACTGTCTCTCCTCTCTTCTTCTCCTATTTTGCTTCTCTCTTCTCATTTATTCATTTTGCTCTCTTCTCCCCATTAATTTTTTTCTCATTTTTTCTTCTCTTTTCTCCCCCTTTGACAATAATGAAAAAGGTGCATAAAAAATTAATACAACTAGTGCTTTCTCACCATTTTCAGAATATCTTGAAAAGAATCATCCAAGATCTTTACTTCTGTGCTCCATGATTCAACCAATAGCCGACTAACATGAATTAGTCCATTCAGTGCATATGATGAAGTCTCTTTCACTTTCAACTCTATAGGCATAGAGTTTGTCAGTGATTCTGTTGTCTTCTCCATATCTAATAAATGTACTTCAAGAATTGATAGTTTAGGAGTGATTAAACTTTAGAGTTGAATTTCTGGCTTAGATTGTGTATGTTTTTAGCATCAACGTTTCGGATCACACTCCGTGATCCATCATCAGGATATAAGAGCAAAGAGAAATAAGGAAGTGTAAAATCACACTCCGTGATCCATCATCTGGATTTTACACTTCCTTATTGCTCTTTGCTCTTATATCCTGATGATGGATCACAGAGTGTGATCCGAAACATTGATGCTAAAAACATACACAATCTAAGCCAAAAATTCAACTCTAAATTCAATGGATTGTGGAAATCTGATCGATTTAAGTTATTAAACTCTTCAACAAACCAAATCTTGACATGACTCTTCCTTTCTCTATATCCAATACATTCAGTTTATCCAAAATTCTTGTAACCTCTCTATCCATTTACATTACCGCTTGTGAGGAGGTCTCACAACTGTCCATCATACTGTTCAAGGTTTCCCTGTCATGAACAATAATGTCCTCAATGTTCTGAACATGCCTGATAGGGTTCAAGCAATAAATGAATAGTATCCTACCATGTGCAACACAACTCTTTTTCTTTTGCTATAACAGATTTTAGAATGCCCAAGTCCCATGAAATAGACTTGCAAATTTCCATCAGTTTCTTCTCCAAGTAGCTCTTCTCTTCCTTTTCTTCTACTATCTTCACTAGGGTCTCATAGTGACCATCAAACTCATCAAGTGCTAACTTCAATTTCTCTACATCATCTCTTCTTTGGAAAGCAATAGGTATTGGAAGCAATTTATTCACAGTATCGATTTCTCTAAACATTACCTTAGTTTTCTTGTCACTTTTCTGCTAAGATCTCTCCTTTTATTTAGTGAGTGCGCTGAAGGCTAGAATCACCAACTCATCCTCATCCATGAGATCAACAACAACATCAATAGGTTTGTATTTACTTACCAAAAATAAGATAGAAGATGTGTTAATTTTAGTTTTGTCTTCACCTTTTGCTGCTTCATCTTTCTACTCCATTTCTTTCTGTTCTTCCTCTTTATGTTCCTCATCTTTCTGTTCCTCATCCTCAACCACTGTAGTGTCAATATTTCCTTCAAATGGATCCTTCTCATCAAAAGAAGTGTCAAGTGTCACAGGTACACCATAAACATATAAATCTGGTTGCATATCATCTTCACTTTTTTAAACACTTGCCTCAGCTGATTTGGAACTCTCTCCCATTCCTAAGGGTGTAGGCATTTTAGTCTTAGGAGGTGAAGCCTTCTCAGGGATAGTACTCATTAGTATCTGATCCAATGCTCTCTGAGTATCTTCAGCAACTTCTTCATATTTTATTTCCATAATCTTTACTAACCTTGCCTTGGTCCTCAATAATGGTTTTAGTTCATTAAATATTCTATCGCTCTCTTGCATAGAAATCATAGGTAACATGCTATCAATTTATTGATTTCTTATAGTCTCATCTTCAATATGTGCTAACTATTTTCTTATTTCCAATATCCCATACAAATCTTTAGGTACACTACCATCTATCTCTAACAGATTTTTCTTGAAAACAAGTAGGTGATTTACTATAGTATCCTCAATCATAAGTTTATTAGTTTCCCCATACATGTCATAGTACTTGTTAATTGTAACTACCTTCCTTTTCTCAATATCTCTTTTCTCAATCATCTTCAAGTCTGGTTTCCATACTTGTCTATCACTTTCAGCTTTCTTCTCTTCTCTCTCAGTCCTCTATTCTTTAGGTGGCGAATCTGGTTTGGTGGATCTAGTGCTTCTCCAAGGTGCAATATTCACTACCTCAACTTGTGATGTCTTCGTTGGTGGTGAAGGGGTGGTAACATCAATAAAAGTAGAAGGTGGATCATCTACGATCACAAATTCAAGATGTGGAAGGGATGCAGTAGAAGTACTTGCTAATCCAAAAGAACATTTTGCTAACTTATTCTTCACTTCCTTCAACTCTTCCTCAGTCAATCCTATCATTACACCACATTCATGAATAATTTTGTCTACTTTCCTTTTCCTCAAACCTCTGGTCTATTCTTCTCTCACTTTAGCTGATTTCTCTTCAAAAGTACCCCATCTTTCCTTAGATGTATCTACCTCTAATGCCTGAACATGTTTGATCTGCATAGTTAGGACTTATAAACTCACCTCATATCCCATAGGATAGCACCATTTATTTCTTGGAACAACTTCCTCAAAACATACACAATCTGTCTCAACCATAAAACATATATATCCTTATATTTTTCAACTAAGTCATCATGAATCCTGTATCTCTCTTTCATCTGCCTCTAAAGAATTTTAATCATACCAAATAGCTCTCCATCAACCCATGTGTTGTTCTGCCTTCTGTAACTCTATGAAATCTGAATATTAGTAGATATCCATGTTCTCCAGCCACTAGGGTGAATTCCTGGAAAATTATGATCAATGTGAATGTACATGTGAACTAGTAATGAACCAAATCTGAAGGTTTTGGATTTGTCTTTCTTTATCAACTTTATGTTCTCCAAAAATTGTTGTGCCAACACATCGTATATGTTATACTTTGCATTTTATTTAACCATTCTGTAAGCCATCATAATAACTCTAGAAGATACTGAAATAGGTCTTCTACTATAGTATAATTTGTAACCAATTATCATTGAAATCAATCTCACATCCTGTAGATAAATGTCATTTACTGTCATATCTCGCCTATCCCATTTCGAGTGTGTTAGGGTTTCAGATTTCTTCTTAACATGCTTCTTTGCTATAGGGATGATTCCAATATTGTTAAGTCCAGTAATCTCATATATTAGTTGATTTCAAATCTTCACAAGTTGTTCACCTATCCAAATAAACTGATCATAAACTCTTCTCAATAATATCTTAAACCATTTTTCTTTGCTAAATTTGTATAAGTCAAGAATTTTCATAATGTTTAACTCAGCTACATGTTTGAACTCATCTCTCATTATGCCATCATCATTCATGTACTCCATTTCAGTAGAAATATCATCAATACCCAGTATGTCATACTTGCAATGAATATATGCCTTAATATCTTAAACATGCAAAATGCCATACTTTGTCTGGGAAAATGCTCCTTCGAGATCGTCCTCACATGACTTAAAAGGATTTTTCTTAAATTTATACCTAGGTATGTCCACAAAATCATATATAACAGGTGCATCCATAGTTTCTGTAGATGTAAATGAGGTAAATACCTTTTACACACTGAATTCTAAGTATACGCTTCGATCGATCACGCCAAGTAGTCGTTGGATAGTCTAAATCTCTCTACTCTCTGATTTCCTTAGGTCGCTGCTTTTCAAATGGTGAGGAAAAAGATAACCATTAGGTGCTTTATATAATGTTAAGTGTCAAAAACTCACATTACCCAATACTTTCTAGTCAGTCATAAATCTCGTGATTACAATATATGCATCGTCCGATGTTGCACACTTAGATATACATTCTATGATGTCGGACAATATAAAACCTAAGCTCGCTAGAGCTCACTCCTCAAAATCAAGGGCGGGATATATTCTGATATCTTCATCAATGCTCCCCCTAAGGCCATTCTCAACCATTCAGGTCGATTCTTCTTTTTTATCATCAATCAAAGATCCAGTAGCATCTACTGTCTCTCCCTGAGGCAATATCTCACTTGTCTCTTTGATTTTCCATATCTTACCACTACTGTTATCTTCTAATTTCTTGAAACAACTATCAAAATCACTCTTTAGTTCTACAATACTTTTACCAGTATCATTGTCATTCTTCTTTGTGTTCATAGTAGGTGGTACTCTTCTATTATTTACTCCATTATACCTGCAAAAATTTGCTATATGACCTAGATTGTTGCATTTGTAACATATAGGAGGTCTTCTGTCCTGATTTACTTGTAGCTTACAATACTTTGCAATGTGTCCAGTGTTATTTCATTTGTAACATGTAGGTTTCACTGTAGGTTCTCCTCTATTGTCTTGTCTATATCCAGATTGATTGAGTTTCCCACATTATTCTTTCTTGTGCCCATATGGATTACAATTAAAACAATAACCAGGATTTTTTTTAAAAGGGGCATTGCCTCTGCAATCTCTTTTCATGCATCCAAACTTGTTACAACCAAAAAATCTACCTCTGAAAGGTCTGATCTTTTCTTTAGGTTCTTCAAGAGTAGGTTTTTCTGCATCAATCTTTGCATCTTGTTTCTCTTCCTGATTCTTAGAACATTCAACTTCATTGAAGCCAATACCAGACATTTCTCCTTTAGGTTTCTGTCTGTCTCTTTGTTCATCGATCAGGTCACTGCTCATTTGAAGTTTCTCAATGTGTTTCTTTGTCTCAACAAGTTCACCCCTTATGATCTGATTGTATTTCTCCAATTATAGATACTTGTTCTTATAATGGTCAGCCTCATTCTTCATTTGTTCCATCAAAACATTTGCATTTTTCAAAGCTTCATCAATCTTGTTTTTAGCATCTTTTTCCTGTTGAATCTCTTTAGCCATTGCTTCATTCTCAAGCTTTAAAGTGTCATTATCTTGTTCAAGTTTCTTTATTTAATCTGAATTATCATATCTGAATCTTGTCTTATCTAAATCACAAGGTCTTGTCTATGATTTATGGAAAGTTCAAGGTGGTCTTTTAGTTTCTTGATGAATCCTTCTACTCTCCTTAAATTGAATTTCAAGTCGCCATTCTCAGCTTTTGTTTTATCAAGGTCTTCAAGTGCAGCTTCAAAGTTCTCTTGAAAATTGTTTGAATCCATTCTGATCTCCCTTAAGTTGTTCAGCTTTCTCTCCAAGGGCCAAAATCTCTGATACCAATTGTTAGGATTAAGTAATACTGATATGGGGGGGGTGGGGGTGAATCAATATTAAATCACTTAAAATAAAATTTGAACCATTTTCACAAAAACTATAAGCTACTGTAATCAAAAGAACATAAGAAAATAACACAAAACTTATAATACCATTATTTGTTGTAGAGGAAACGCTGGCCAAGGGAAAACCCCAGTGGGGATGGTACCCACAAGCATGCACTAAAGTATAGTGTCCTTGTTAGGAGACCTATCCATATTAAGAGTTGAATATTACATAGTACAATTCCTTGTTAGAGGAATAAAACCCTGTTAAAGGTATACAACACCCTGTTAGGGGCCAACTGAGCTTACAACTCTTACAACAAAACTTATGTTCCAAAGTGTTCTCAGTAATGAACAAAACAAGCATCTTCAATGCTTAGATAGTTCCATTCATAGTTCT
>MU223137.1:3274110-3301373 GCA_018584345.1 Thuja plicata | reverse complement strand
TATATATATATATATATATATTGTTTAATATGGTTGCAAGACTTAAATCAGGGTTTATCTTGTAAAAAGGCATTTTTAAATGGTAAAGTTATACTTCTAACTATCTTACATTTCTTATTTGAATGGAATTTGTGATTTAAGGCAAGACGTAGGGAAATCCAAAAAAAGGGACTTTACAGATTTACTTCACAGTTCATCTAGTTTCTCCTAGATTCTTCGTGCCCTTGTCTATTTAAAGAGCACATTCTAATTTTATTATTTTAATTATGATGCATATGAAATCTCTTTTCTAAAAATAAAAATACTGAATCTCTTTGCAAATTTAATGAGAAGAGAGTTCTAGGATTGAGGGTTTAATTCAGCAGTATGTGTTTGTAGATAATCATAGTCAGAGTTTCTTGTTTTGGTTAAGGTTTCATGTATTAAACTATCGAGTTTAAACACTAAATTCTTTGACTTCAGAATATGCTTACCATGGTTTGAAAATTAACATGGTATCAGATTATATAATATAAAATCTTCCAATCCATGTATGAAAAGTGCTACTACTTGAGAGTCAAAATTGTTGGAATATTTCAGTGGGTGCAATACCATTGCTTAGTGATTAAAATAATCGATACTTGTGAGAGGTTGTAGGGTGGAATGCCCTAAGTACTCCATTGATTGGAGTGTTGATTCAAACATGTTATAGGCTATTGATATGAGTTATTTTCATCTAATCTTTATGTTTTATTGTGTTCCAAATGCTGAAGGATGACTAGTATTAGTCTAAAACTGTGAAATCATTTAGAGGGTTATTTTATGTTCAGCCCAAAAAAATTTAGATTGCATATGTTAGAATTGTGCTTACAGCTCTTCTAACCCTGTTCAATTGGCCAAACATAACAAAACATCAGCCCCGGTAAAGCTCATCCTAGATTTAATGAAGAGTCATTTGATCCCTCATATCACAAAGGAGAGTATAGTAACGAAAATGTACAATGCCCTGATCATTGTATACAGGAGTGTGAACATTTCACACAAGATACTACTAAAAAAAAACAATTCACAGTGACCAGCCTTATGAAGATCAATTCAAACACAACGACCAACCTTATGAAGATCACTAAGCTTCAATATAAACTCATTGCTGATGAAGCTGACAGATTATGATTTAGTGCTCATAGCTATAAATAGGTTCTCTCCACCTTGGGGTATGATTTTCAAGGTTGTGTGCACTCATGAGAAGCTTTACACTTTTGAAGAATTTTGTAATTATTTTATCCAAGGTGAGATCAAACTTGAGACTTTCAACCCGAGTGGAAGAGAGTAAAAAACATAGCTATCATCAAGAAAACAAATAAGGGTGCTAAGAATGGAGGACTTTATAAGTGTCTATGGGGATAGGAGGATTCTAGTTCTTTTCAATAGAAAAATAAAGACTTGATTCATTGTTACGAATGCCACAAGAATGACCACTATACTGCTCAAGTATTGAGAAGAAATGGATGGATAAGAAGTGACATAACTACTTTGTAAAGAGAACAAAAGCTTTAAGCTGTGTATGAGTTTTCATCCAAACTCCACATAGCCTTCCTCATGGTGTGCGTCTATCCAGTAACATCATTTATACTGTGCAATTACATGTGGACAATAGAGCATCAAGACACACGAACCTCAAGAAGTAGGCTTTCAACAAACTTCTACAATATTAGGCAAGTATACAAGTTGAAATTAGTGATGATGCCACATATCTAAGCATAGGGACTGGATTTATTTCCTTCAGCTACCTTTGGAGAAAATACATACATAGTTATGCTGAGGGGTGAATCAATATAAGACCAATCTTTTCACTTTAAAAATTTAGCAAGTATATGAAATAAACAAAGCATCTATATAATTGAGATCTAACAAAAGGAGCACAAGATGTGCACACAATTTTACTTAGAAACACTTGCAAGAAAAAACCACAACAAAATATCACCTTTTAAACTTGCTTCTATGAATTATACTCGTCTATGATATCCAAAGGGCATGAAATTTTTTGGCTTAACATCCTTAGTGTTATCTTGTGCGTTCCTTAGAAGACTTTTAATCACAATATATGAGTTGAAGGATTTTCCTACCAAGGAGTTAAAAATATGTTACACTTTACCACTATTCTTGTTTTCAAAGCTCTCTCTCATGATATTTTCTTGATACTATCCTCTTTTCGAGGATAATCATTTGAAAAAAGATGATTGTAGAATACTAAGATGATGAATGATGAAGAAGATTTGAAAATGTTCATTTGATGATGATTATGAAGAAGATTTGAAAATGTTTCACCAATCTAAATTGGATCGATCATCATTTTCAAAACTTCTTCATCAATCACCATCAACCATTTTCCAAAAGCAACACATTTCTCTATATGAATATTGGTTTAAATTTCCCTATAATCCTGATGCAAAATGTTTCCATGAAGTATGTCAGGGGTATAATGCATTTTAGCAAAAGGCCCTGGAGGCTGTCAAGTCTTTTGTACTAGAAAACACCTTTTGCTTGGTAATTTGAAGCCATCAATGGAAACTTACAATCCTAAACAATTAGTATACTATTGATATGTTCATAATTATTAAGTGAAAGGGAGTTTTATGATCCATAACCCCCTTTGGTGATGATCCTACACAGTTCCACATAAACACGACATGTTCCTTAGAAGAATTTTAGTCTCACAACAATTGAGAAACATGAATGTAGGAATCATGGTCACAATTCTCTGGAGACAACATATTTGAGTGGTTTACCCAGATGATGCAACACAACCACTACTCCTCCAGTTCAAAGTTGACACTGTAGGATCCAAAAAACATAGATAACAATGGCTAAGTTGAATACAACAAAGAGGGAGAGGAATAAATTGAGGGAGCGGAGGCCAGAGGGCCATACAGACAAAAATATTCTAGGGATTACCAAGATTATAATTTCCATATAATTTCTATAAACCCTATATTATTTTGGTTGTTATGGCCCTCCTCCTCTCTCTCAATTTATTCCCCCCCTCTCTATTGCATTTAGTTTAACCATCCTTATCTATGGTTTTTGGACCCTACAGTGTCAACTTAGAACTTGAGGAGTAGTGTTTGGGTTGCATCATCTGGGTATGCCACTCAATTATGTTGTGTCTCCAAAGAATTGTGACCATGATGCTTACATTTATGTTTCTCAACTGTTGTGTCGCAGGACCCCTTATGACCCCTTATGACCCTTTACGACCCCTAAAAATACATCTTAAAGGTCTTAAAGTGTTGTAAGGGGTCATAAGATGCTCCTAGGAGGGGAAAAATGAGCTTCCACCTTCACATGGTTGGGCATATTAATTAGAGAATGTTAAACCATTCTCAAAACAAAGAGAAGCTCAATATTTCAGGGTCCCAGGGACCAAATAAATTGTTTGTAGTCTTTTGCTCATGAAACTATCAAAACCTGTTACGCTTCTGCAGCCCATCAACACTGGAGGTCATAAGGAATAAATTATTTGGTCAATTATGAGAAGTTAAACAACAAGATACTATTAGTGTATCTTTCATTTCTTTATCCATTCATATTTTCTTCCTTCTCTTCATCTTTAGTAATATATTGGATACTGTGTAGTGTACATAAAGGCAAGGAAGTGATTATTCTCAATGATCGGTAGGTATAAGTCTTCCAAGCCTTACCTAGTAGCTAGGACTAAAGATAGAAGAGATGAAGAGACCATAATAGTTGGTCTCCATCTTTGGTCCATACGATAATATTTTCATTTATAATGTACATTATTTTAGTTTCATACTACACAAATTTATCTATTACCTACACTTGTCGACTGCGGAGACAATGATAAATAAGCATCCTCGCCTGTGGCATGAGTAATGCAGGCCACAGGAGGAGATGCTTCATTATCCTTGTCCTCTTAGTCGACAAGTGCACAAAGTAGATAAATTAGTGTAACGTCAACTTAAATAATATACGTTATCATGAAAACATTCTATTAAATTCTTTCAAATCCCTGCATTTGATGAGATAATGAAATGTAAACCATTTGGTTAGTAATATGGACCAAAGATGGAGATCAAATATTATGGTCCCTTGAGCTTTATTATCTTTAGTGTGCCTGTCCATCATTTTTCGATGCACTTGGCAACTATTTTGATAAACTTTTAACAACCATTTTCAACGATAGAGCTATACAGGCAACGACAGTGTTGGTCATTTGATCCATGATCATTGTGGAAAATGCACCTATCTTTTTCCAATGAATGATTGGTCAAATATACAACAAACATTTAGGGCATAAAAAATGAGACAAAAAAAGTTCAACTTCCATATTGGTCATCTGTTCCACGATATGGTGTCGAAAAATAGATGAATGCTCTTTGAAATTTGGGGTAAAATTTACTAGCGCCCCCTCCTTATGATGGAAATTTAGGAGTAATCATAAGGAATATAATCAAGGATACCTACTTCCATCAATGAGAAGATATCCTTAAAACAACAATGTATGCCATGAACTTAGCTAAGAGTGTTGACTCTTATGAGCTAAGAAGATACATAATCACGAAGGAGAATCCTGCTTGTGGGAAGAGACCCTTGAAAAGAAGAGATCTTGTCTACAAGACATATAACTTCAAGAGGATCTCTTGAATAAAGATAGAGGCTTCAAGACAAAGAGGGGGAGGAGAACAAGAATGCACCCATTTACCCCCCTATTGCTAGGTGAAACAAGGCTTATTGATGAAGGATGATAGAATTTGGAATTCCTAGTAAGGGATTGTGTTTATAATGAACATCGTTTTGCAAATAAAGAAGAGGTTGTGATCAAGGATACACTCCTCTTGTATAAGACATAATCCTTACTGAAAATGAACAATTATTTATAAGAAAATAATGTCACATGATAAACAAATGTCAATGTACTAAGGAAAGTAGATCCTTAGACAAGAGAGAAGAAAAAATATAAAAGAAATCTTCCCTCCCAAGTGTGAAGGCAAGAAAGAATATATAATACACCATTAATAATAGCTAGTTCATAATAGATATTGATATTCCAAGAAAAATAAGTTGTAAATTAGAGAAAATTCTTAATTTAAAACTGGCATATATATATGCTAGAAAAGACATCAAATATAAAGTAAATAAGTCATACAGGAAAGAAAATAAATGACGAGGATGATTATTAGATGATAGACATGCCCTTTGAGGCATGCAAAGTATTGATAAGAAATGATGCTAGTATCTTGTGTGAAACAAAGTATCTCATGCCCAAAAAGAATGTACAATCATGAAATACTAGCAAATCCATAGAGATGAAAAGAAGGAAGAAAGGATGCCTTATTATGTCTACTCAGTTGTCAAGCCCAATTATACAAGTTATACACTTCCAAGTAAGGAAAAGAATGTAAGGATGATACCAATCTTGTGATGGAGAAAGATCCTGTAATAATAATTCCATACATGGGAGAATATCATAGTACAGAATAGATGATTAACAAAGATATAATGGATCCTTCGAAGGGAGAACACGATGAGATAGAAAAAATAACCCAATATAAGCTCTAAGTGATAGATATTTTATAATAAAAATGCACTTTCAAGAAAGCATAAGGTTTCACTTCGGGATGTTAATCTCCTGAAAAAGAGAAGATCCTTGTGTAAAAAAAAAAAGAATGCAAGAATGAATGTCAGATTATAAAAGATGAAAGCTCACAAAGGATATTAGATATATTGGATAGGAAGAGAAAAAGAGGAAGGACACATTATTCTCCCTAAGTGGTTTTCATTTATAATAGACATGTGTTTTAAAGCAAGCATAAGGTTGCAACTCGGGATGTCAACCTCTTGAAAAAGATAATATGCTTATGTAAAACAATAAATGCATGCAAGAAAGGATGTCATCTTATAAAAGAAACAAGTCATCAAAGAGAGAAAATTATTCTTGAAAGATAAAGAAGAGAGTGAAATAGGACCCTTTTACCCCCAAGTGAGGAGACAAGGAAAAATGACTATTATGTTGCTCACAAATTATGATTGAACCTAAAATTGCATCACCATAAATGATAATGAGCCTACAAATAATAGGATTAGCCATGTCACATAGTGAGGAGAAACATAATAGGATTATAGATGTTATTTAGAATGATTGTGAAAAATGTGTCATTCCTTGTTACATGTCATTTGAAACATACCACAATCAATGAATTCCCAAATTTTATACTTCAAATCATAACATTCATTAGTATTATGGCCATGAATTTGATGAAACATACAAATGGAAGAATTTTCTTGTTTGAGTTTGCTATTTTCGCACTTGTTTTTAAAAGGAAGAGTAATTAATTTGGCCTTAAGAAGCTCAAAAAAAAATAGTCTTGAGTTGTGAGGAGAAAAATATAGATCAACTGGGAAAATGAGACGGTGTTTGAACAAAAATGCTCATTAGGAAGGTTTGATGTATCTGTAAGATAAGAGGCTCCTTTATGTGGAATGCAATTGAAATTTAAAGATGACCAATCAATATCCACACATTCATGCAATGAAATCTAAGAATGAACTAGATCCATGATGCAATTTTTTGTCTTTTTCACAATGCAAATATATTAAATGAAACAATGTAATTGATGTAAAGAAAATATAAGCAAAAAATGAAAGGTAGAAGATAGAGATCTAGATGCATACAAGGTAACAAAATAATGATCAACACAATGGATACAAAGTATATCTAAATGCAAAAGGGGATCTAACACCAAAATCATAATGGAAATGTCATAAGTTAGGTTCACCAAAATGTAATATAGAAAATGGTGATCAATGGTATACCACCAAGTTCTACATTTATTGGAATAAAATCCCCTCAACAAATTGAATCCAATTAGAAATACCAAAATATTAAGGGTGCAAATTCATGATCCACACAATGTGGGGTTTTTGTGATTCCTTATGATAGGGATGCTAATGATACGTAAATTGGATATGTAAATGTAATTACCGATTAAAGCAATGTAAATATTATCTATGAATGTAGATGCAAGAGGAAATAGAAATGGATAAATCACCTTGAAAATAAGAGAGAACAAGTGAATTTCAAATCTGGGTTTGACTGTCATAAAATTGTCAGAAACAGAAATGGTTATAGATCTGGGATACTAAGACCTATAGTTTCTGTCTGTGAAAAATGTTTATTCCTAGGGAAATTCTGACTCAATTAGACCTAGTCCTATAAATTTGACCTTGTCTTGGAGGCACACAAATTGATGAATTTTGTAGCAGACCTGTCACTGGTTTCGAGACTCTGAACATCTGGATCTGAAACTCTGCCACCTGTTCCTACACACAGAAAAGAAGGGGAAATTGTTGTGGGAAGATGTAATTGAAAAATGTTGACATGTAGCAGAGATTAGATCTAAAAAATAGAGTAAAGCGTACCATGTAGATTCAATTGTATCTAATTATGTGATCAAGAATGTTGATGCAATAGTTTTGACACAACAAAAAAACTAAAAGGAAATCATGTTAGAAAAAACCTCATGTAGTAGGTGTTGTAATTCACCACAATGTTGGATTGAAGAAGAGAGACAAGAGGAAGACTTGATGGGTGAATGTTGATCTCCTTCCATTATGTCAAACTCCTTTTATTGGCCTTCAGTGGGAAAAGAGTTAGATATATAGAAGGAAATGCCTTGAATGCATGATGGAATGAAGACTTGAGATACTTGAATGGATTCCTTGCACTTGAATTCTTGATGGGTGTTGTTCCCTTTTCTTGCTGACATAAAAATACTCCTCAGAGGGTTCACTCTATTTATCCCTGACACTGACCAAGCACAAAGTAGAACAACAAAAACAAGGTTTTGAAACCTTCTGCACTTTGAGCTCCACAAACTCAGGCGGGAATACCCTTGACAACTTAGAATAATGAAATCACTAAATTATTCTAGTTTTCTATTGGTGGAATTACAGGGAATGATCACTGTAAATTTTACTAAAACAGACCAGACTGAAAGTAAAGATTGATTTTAATAATGACAGTCATTTGATTGAACGAAAAATAGACCAGTGCTCAATCTTAGGGTATGGAGTCATCTATAAATGGTTTTAAACAGCATGATTGAGGACAACAACTTAAGGCAATTACAGGATCTGACACAAACATAGATATACCTTATATATCTACCTCGGTACATTTAACCAAATTAATCCATCAAATTCATTTGCTACCCTGAACTTTGTTGAAATATCTCTAAGGTATAACTCTCCTTGAAAGAACCCTAGAAGTATTTTATAATCTTCCTGACAGATATATAAACTGAAGATATTCCTAGAATATTCAATTTAAACAAAACTCAGAATGCTAAAATGAAGACAGAGAATCCATTAAATGCTTCAGAAACTGTGAACTGGATTTTTATTCAAAAGTCATCATCAATTAGTACATTCACAGAGATTTCTCCCAAAAGACCAGATATATTGGTTCTCCAGACCAAAATTTACAATTGACTTAGTATTATTTTTAGACATAAAAATGACCATCCTTTTCCCAGTAGTCTTGGAATCCTTTTATAGCATAAGGATGCAACAAGCTACCGACATACTGGGAAAGATTACAAAATTTCTTGCAACAAATTTGCAACGAATCAGAAACAAAGTTTTGCAATCGAACACGGGTGGCAGCTTGTTTACAAAGCCTGAACAAATTTTGTCTTTTATGGCTTAACCATATTTGATTCATCCTTTTAGCTTTGCCTCCCATCTGTTCACTTCTTTGATGGTGGGCCAATCAAAGGTCTTCTCTTCTTCTAGCCTGGCAACAGCTTCCACCCACCTGGCATCCATGGCAGTTCTGGCCTCAGACACAAATTTTTCCATATCTCTTTCAACTTTTCATCTTCTGTGAGTGAGAGATGAACTAGCTCTTGACTTCATCTTAAGTCTATCGCATACTCACTGTCTTTCATGCTTTGGCTTTTGGGTTCATGCGAGTGAGCGATGCTTTTAATTTTTACTCGTCGCACACTCGCGAGCTAACATCTCATTTCATCTGAATCTGGACAACTGAGCGACAATGCATCTTTTCTTTCAGTTACTTCATCATCGCACACTCGCTGGATGTTTAGAATGCACTTTTTGATTTGGGCAACTGAGCGACATCTTCTCTTCACTGCATACTCTGTCTGGTCGCTCACTCGCGCAACTTTTACTTCATCTTTTATCTTATGTGCGAGTGAGCAATGGCACCGATTCTTTAACTCGTTGCACACTCGCGAGCTCAAAAAACTTACTCTGTCAGTGATGGCGAGTGTGCAACTGTCTCTTTTCTTTCCTTAGTCGCTCACTCGCGAGCTCTTTTCCTTCCATCTCTGTTGATCGGTAACTGAGTGATGCTTTTCATTTTCTGACTCGTCACACACATGCGAGCTCAACAATCTTACTCTTTTTCTAATGGCGAGTGCGTGACTAGTCTTTTTTTTCTGACTCATCGCACCCCCGTGAGCTATTTTTATTTTACCTTCATTGTTCAGCGAGTGCGCGACATCCTTCATTTTTTACTCATCGCACACCCGCGAGCTCTTTTCCTTCCATCTTCATTGACTGGCAACTGAGCGATGGCATCCCTTTTCTAACTCGTCGCATGCTCGCGGGCTCTTTTCTGATTGCCTCAAAGCATCAGTGAGTGAGCGAGGCGTTGAATGATTTCTTTGTCGCTTGTTCACAGACTATCATGAATCTTGAAAAGCACTTGTGTGACTGAGCGATGGATCTTCTCATTGACACTTCACCTCTTCACTGTTCACTCGCACTACAAAAGACAAGCGAGTTAAAACTTGAGCGAGTGGGCGACCTACAGGGTATGACCTCGTCGCGCAGTCGCTGACTTTTGACATTGACATAAAAGCTTGATGCGGGTACGCGACTGCTTAAGTTTTAACAATACTCACTCAGTCACAGAGCATGAGGTAGACAGTATGACTTTGGAGCGACTGCGCGACATACATATTTTTAACTCGTCGCTGACTCGCTCACCTGTGACTTAACTTCAATAAGGCATCGCGACTGCATGATTTACAATTTTAAACATGAACCCGCTCACTCGCTGACAGATTAAAACTTGACATAAACAGCTCACAACTGCGTGATTTTCTTTCACAGACAGCTCATCGCGCACTCGCGCAACTTAAAGTCTTTGAATTAAACAGATCGCGATTGCGCGATGATCCTGATTGGCAACTCGTCGCATACTCGCGCAACTTAAAGACACTTATAAAAACCCAACGCGACAAGGCGAGCAGACATAAAGTATGACTTAAAAAAAAGGTTTGACCTCTTTTGCGTGGTAAAGCATAGGATTTGAAACCAAGAAAGCCCGGGAAAAGAAAAAGACCAAGAGATTCAAAAAAAATTTAACACAGTGCTAACAATGGGATTGAATACTTGATAATGGGTTCCTTCAATGTATTTTTTATTACACTTTAATTCTTCGAATGCACAATAACTTTCTTGATAATGCTTGCATGAATATGAGATACGAAAATGAGAGGAAGAGTTCTCCTTTTATACACATTTTGAGGCTCATATTTTGTGAGGCCGACCCTAATTAAGTACCTAGGAGAAACAACCCCGCATAGGGACCAAAAACCAATAAATGAAAAGGCCCTAGGAAAAGGCTGACCTAAGTCATCCTAGTCTAGGAACAGACTGACCAAAGTCGGCCTTGTTCATAAAAAAAATTTTAAAGCCAGTCTGGGACCTAGGGTTGTGTGCTTACTTTTTATGACAGTAAAGATACAAAAAATCATGATCTATTGTATGCATGTTAACTTAAATATCCATGTGACCTAGATAATGTTTCTCTAACTAAATACAAATATATTCTTACTAATATGGTACATGAAATATTCAATTGCATGCCAATGTAAGACTATAGTTTCTTGATCTATGAAAACTAAACTACAAAATGAATTCAAGACTATCCAATATTTTTCATGAAAGAAGAAATGCATACTAAATAGAAACAAACATTAACCATGTAATATAACATGGTTTGAGAATAACATGCTAGAAATCAATCAGTAAATAAAGAGAAAGAAAAAATAAGATTAAGCATAGTATCTATATAAATGCAAAGCATTAAGCGATTTCTTGAGAGATGTATCATCCATTGCAATGAATTTATATGCATTTGATCCATAGACTTCTATGACGATATAACCTCCTAATCAATCCAAGTTGAACTACCCTTTTTTCATTTGGAGGTGCATTTACATTGTTTTGATTCTCATAGAGCACCAAGTCCCCAAGCATGAATGAACATTGAATGACTCATTCATTATAGTTGTGTTGCATATTCTTCTAATAAGCCTCAAGATGTTTGAGAGAATTTATATGCTATTCGTCAAGCATTCCAAATTGTTGAAGATGTTGTTCTCCATAATAATTCTCATCAATGATTCCCTTTAGAGAAACTCATAGTGAAATAATCTTTAACTCTAGGGGTATAATCACATCAACCCTATAAACAAGGTTATAAGGAGTAGTACTTGTAGTTGTATGAATACTTATTCAATAAGTTCATAATGCATTATGTAATTGATTATTTGGATATTTCCATGTTTATTAACAATTATTCGAAGGATTTTCTCAGTTATTTTGTTACAAGCTTCAACACGACCTTTTGATTGGGAGTAATATGGTGTAGAGAAGCAATGTTGAATGAAAATTTTCACGAGGAACTTCTTTGTGTTTTTGTTCTTAAACGATGTGTCATTATCAAAAACCAAAGCTAAAGTTAAATCAAATCGATAAATAATGTTCTCAAGGAGAAACTAAAAATTTACTTTAGTAGTCATAGATTGAAGTGGGATGACTTCAGATCATTTCATAAAATAATCTGTAGTGGTGATTATGAATGCATTTCCTTGAGAAAAAAGAGGAGATATTTTTCCAATAAGGTTCAAAGCCCACATGAAAAAAGGTCCAAATATCTAATTGGGCTTGCAATTCTAGGGAAGGAGCTTGAATAACATTCTTATACTATTTACATTGAGGGAACATTTTTCCAAAGGCAAATGAATTGCCTTTATATATTTCCAATATTAACCTATATTAATCATTTTTTGAGCTAAAGGTCTGGCATCAAAATTCCCCTCACAAGGAGATGAATGGACTTCATCAAGGGCAATAGGGATCTTTGACTTGTTGAGACAATGAAGGAGAAGGCTATTGTAACCTCTTTGATAAATAACATTAGAGAAGATAATGTAACATGTGCCAGGTTTACATATATGAGCATGAGCATTTATAGATGTATAATTTGGAAGAGTACCATATTCATTAAAGAATTGAACTATATAAGAGCACCATGTATCATAATCTATACTAAAGCATTAAGAAATTTTAGAAGTATCACAAATAGTTAGTGAAAGAAGATTGTGAATAATAAATTGGTGATCCATGGATGAATCATCAAGGGATATAAGAGAATTTCTTACCATTGCATCCACAATTTGATTTTCTTCTTGTGGGATCATTTCCATGGTGTAAGAAGATTTGTTTTAACAATACTAAGACTAAATTTTGACATTGAGATAATTTGTTTTTTTTTCTTGATAAGTTCTTGTAACTTGTCATATAATTAACTATTAGTCACCACAAATACACAAATATTGAATTTTAAGAGACAAAGTAGCACACAGTGAAGTGATAAGGGCTTTGTGCTCAATAATTTTGTTTTTGAAAATAAAATTAAGACAATAAGATAGAGGAATTGAATTTCTTGAAGGGGCACTAATATGATACCAATAGAAAAGCCAATTTTACATCTAGAAATATCAAAGAAAAAATATCATGTTTTCTCTACATCCAAAGGAAGGACAATATTATTTGGAAATGAATCTTGATTCAAAAGAGTAGACGGCGAAGGAGCATCAGATAAGTGCCCAGTTAAGGCTTGGCCTTTAATCATTTTTTGAGAGAAAAAATAAAGGTGAAATATTATTAAGAACATAACTAGTTTAGTGACATGTCCCAAAAAAATTGTTTTAGAGAAAAGGTGCTTCAATGAGTCGAATTTCACAATGAAATGCATTCTAACATTAAGAAGATAATATCTCAAATATTTTATGTTTTAAATACAAGAACACAACAATATTTCTCAGTTGTAGAATATCAAACTTCGTAATTGAGTAAAGTGTGACTTGTGCAATACACAAAGCACTCTTTACCATCATCATCGTCATGTTGTGCCAATAATTTTGTAAGAATATTAGATTAAATATAAGTGTAAATAAAAAAGGATGATAAAAAAACTACAAGTTATAAGATAGGAGGATTAGGTAGGTATTTTTTTTAGTCATCAAAGGATTTCTAACGATCAATGTTATATTTGAAGGTACTATGCTTTAAAAATAAAATTAGTAAAATAAAAATTTTGATCTACTAGTTGTTAAAATCATGTACAAATATCCAGAATCTTTCCTTGTAAGCTATAAAGTTGAGAATTTTTTCTAGGAGGCGGCATGTTAACTGCAAGATCAATTTTATTTGTACCTACCCCAATGCCATGATGTGAAATAATGAACCTCAATAGTTCTCCAATCAATACCAAAGACATATTTAGGAGGATTCAAAATAATATTATATTTATGAGTGCATTCAAAGATTTTCATTTGAAGGATTTTGACATGAGAAATAGAGTTGTCCAAGATATCATTGTCATGGTCCTCCAATATTCAATACATGCAATTATGGAAGATAAGATTCATAACATAATAATATGTTGAGCCAAAATTCTAAAACCCAAAAGGGATAACTGTTGGAAATGAGATAAGTAATTGAGAGGGGAGGGGTGAATCAATTACTCCAAAATAAATCCTTGTCCCTTAGATGTCTAAATACTTTAATACTGTTACTCGGGTTAGTTAAGATATTATTCTATAGTTCAGGTCTTCCTTCTGTAACTCGGGTGTCAAAGCAATCTTTAATGCAATTATACTTATAGATTAAGTGCAGAAACATAAAGCATAAAAAAAGTAACAAGTACACATATGACACCAAGCTTTAACGTGGAAACCCAATATGGGAAAAACCACCAATGTAACTAGTTACTATTTTTCACTTTTCTGAAGTGAGCCCTGTTAGGAGCCAACCCTGTTAAAGGTTACAATAACACACTATTAGGTGTGACCTATTTAAAGGATTTAATCACCCTGTGAGGAGTGGCCTTGTTAGAGGTCTTCAACACTTCAATCTGGAAATGCTACCTTGTGAGAGGATTTACAAAAGGCTGTTAAGTCTACTCTGTTAAGAGATTTTGATCACTGCTACAATTGTGAGAAAGTAACAATGGATTGACCTGTATGTGTAAGAATCTGTCTTTTCTGATTAAGATCTCTGCTTGATTGTAACTAGATCCTTGCTGATCAAATATTCTATTGCAGCTCTGAGTGTTCTGTACTCAATCAAAATCCCATTTGATTTCACCTTCCCAAAATTCCACACTTCTTCCTTTTCACTTTCACTTCCACTTACACACTTAGACTTCAAATCCAACACATTCAATCCAAAATTGACCTTTCATAAAAACATGGTAAGCCCTTTCAAGTTGACTTGAATAAACTCTAAATGATAAATCATAATTCAGTCAGCCTCATATAACCATTTAATTACATAATATAAATCATTGTTAGTCGGTTGCAAATGAATGCCCAACCAAGACGGAAATGCCCGAGTGAACTTGGTCAAAACTGAACTTCTTCAATGCCCAAACTCAACTCATTCTATTTACCAACTGTGCTTGGTCTAAATGTAGACATTACTGTATAACCACTACATAAGTGTATATACATGTGTAACATCAATGATAATACACAATTGAATAATTGTCTTCAACAATAACAACCTAGAAATTATTTTCCATGGTGTTATGAAAGATTTTTTCTATTGATATTGAGGATTTATGAAAATTTAGTTGTACTTAGAGAAGCCATCTATAATGGAAAATAAAATATAGCTTGCAATGGGATCAACAATCATATAAATTATTGGAAGGAGAAGGTCATCTTTTAAGGAAGCCTTTTTAAGATTTCTAAAGTTTGTACACATTTGAATATGGTTATTGGGTTTAGGAAAAAACAATATTTGAGATCCAAGTAAAATAGTTGATACGATAGATAAAGTTAACTTCTAAGAGCTTCTCAATCTCCCTTAATCAACAATGCAACCTTGGGGTTCATTTTTTATATCTTTTATTTTATAGGATTAGCATTGAGATGAAACACCATATTATGGCTCACAATTTTAGGATCAATGTCAAACATGTCTGAATAAGTGTAAGATAAATGTTCACAAAATTCATGTAGAAGAGAAGAATATTCACATTGTTCATCAACATTTAAGAATTTTCTAATTTTAAATTTTTAGCATTATTGGATCTAGAAATACATCAATATTATATACTGTAGGAATCATACTATATTTTGTAACATATAATGGAAGAGGGAATTATTTAATAATTTCAAAGGCATCTTTTGATAATTTGATTTCTTTCCTAAATTATGCTTCAACATTCAAACAATAGGGATATCTACGATTATGATATTAAGGAGGTTCTCAAAATCTTCCATGAATTTAGCTCAAGAATCATCCATTGAAAATATGTCGAATGAAGGTATGCTAGAAGTAGAACTAATGTCAATTAGGTGATGATTTATTAGGAGAAGAGGCTTAGGAGATTTGGAGGGTTTTGAAAGATTGTAACAAAGACCAAAAAAAGCTTCACATATGTTAGGTTATGTGACAACTTTCATTCCTTTTTCATTTATATCAAAACCATTGTCTCTATATTTACTGAGATTAGATTATATATGTAAATTGTAATCATAAAGAGATGTTGTTTCTGAAAAATATGTCAGTGCATGATGAGTATCAATGTCATATGAAGAATAATTAGAATAATTTTGTTGAGGCTGAAGAATTTATGAAAATAGGCTTACATTTTTAGAATAAGTTGAAGATTTTGTGAATGTCACTGAAGCTACCTTTTGAGTCTTAGATTATGATGGATGTAATTTAAAATCTCCAATCAAAAGAATGTGAAAATTCAAATGAAACCCAATAATCACCTAAGAGTGCCTCATGAGGTGAAGAAATTTCATCACTAGGAGATAGTATTTCCCTTTTTTTGAAGAAGGAATTGTAAAGTTTAGAGGAGATTTAAATACTTATCTTGTTTGTAAACAACTTTTAATTTTTTTTATCAGCTTCCAATATGTACAACTCGTTATTGTATAATAATTTTATTGTATAATGGAATATGGATAAGAATGTGTAAAATCACACCTCATACTATAATATGCAATGTGATTGTTCTAACAAATATCTACCAACATTATCAAAGATAAAAATACGAATGAGAGAGGAAATCGTTAGAACCTTCATATTTTTGCAAAATGTGAAGTTCCTATGAAGAAATATTTTGATTCAACACTTTGTAACATCTCTACAAATTTTCTAAAGTAGCTACTTTGGAGGGTCAAAACTTAAAGTTGGTTGATCATCATGAAAAATAGTTTGATAGATACATACTCATTTATTTCAACTATGCACGTATCTTCTCAACCTCCATGATTGGGTTTGATCAAAAATTTTAAGTGGCAAGTGATGACGTGTAACTGATTGAATGTTTGATAATGATAAGTTGAAGATAATGCAAGGCATTAAATCAGTTAATGTATTGTACTGTCATTGATGTCAACTTGATATCATCTATACGGTCATGTACATACTACCACAGACTTCAAAGAACCAAAAGAACAAAGGTTATGCTTTCAACAATGAATAAATGTCAAGTATTCACTAAGTGACAAACAACACCGACATAGTGCACACTGACGGACAGAGCAAAGAAGAACAATCACAGTGATACCCGACGATCATAAGTTTAGTGTTTCTCGATGAAGAAAAACCATAGGATTCCCGATGAGAAAAGTCAGAAGGTTTCCTGACAAGCTAAAGAAAGTGTTGTCCGATGAGTAAAATTCCAATGATTCTCAATGGACAGAGATCACAAAGCTAACTGGAGTCTCATCAATGGATCAGTCAGTTGTCGCCGATGACTAACTGAAGTGTTGACCGACAAAACAAAGAGTTTAGAAAATGACAAAATATCTAGCTGGCAGAGCTAAAAATAGACTTAACTGGTTGTCTACTTTGTTTTATTTGACTAGAGATAAGTGAGTGGTTTAAAGATGATTTTTACAGTTGGCAAGAAGATATATACAAGACAAATTAGGAGTTATGCTTTAAATCTAATTGGATGGATTGTTTTTCATGCCAAGAATCAAGAATCAAGAAACAATGAATATCATGTCTATATAAGAGACAAGGTTAATTCATTTACAAAGGGGATTAAGTGGAGTCAATAAAAAGAGGATGCTGAAGAGAAACTGATGAAGAACAATTCCATGCAGTGATGATCAAACAAGATGAAGGAAGAGCTAAGGAATTTTGTAGACACCGACGAATAGGGAGCACAACATCATAGAGTAGAAAGTATGGAGCACAAGGATTGAATTGATACATTGGTCACAGAGGTAATGTACTTAAATAGATCTGAAAATCTGCAATTCAAAGTTACAATATGAATAGGTCATAGTGTTTCACTTTAAGCATTGAAGCATCAAGTCTCTTAACCAAGTAGGACTTAACAGTCTTCTATATATTGAGGTACATCTCAAGGAGTGCCAGAAAGGTTGATTCATGAAAGTAGCATTGGATTTGCCCGATACCTATTGACACTCTAAGAAGGAGGCTGATTCAAGGATGGTAGAAATAGATGCCCGATACTAAGTGACAGCATCTATGCATAAAATCCTCTAACAAGGTCACACTTAACAGTGTGTTTTTAACCTTTAACATGGTTGGCTCCTAACAGGGCTCACATTAGAAGAGTGAAAAATTGGGGTACCGGTCCTAGTGGTTTTTTCCCTTAACAGGGTTTCCATGTTAAAATTCATGTGTTATGTGTGTATGATTCATTTCTTCACTGTCTTGCATCTTATATAGCTAACTCTGGATTGATCGGTATACTCTGCTTATTTACTGAGTTTTGGTAAATAGTTATACTGCTTATCAATAATCAAGAAAGAATAAGGATTGACAGAGAAAACTGACAAATAGTTAATCATTATTAGTATTTTATGACATGCATCTTGTAGGGACATAATAATCTGAGATTTATTGATTGGTGGTTAAGTTTGAAGGATAAATTTTTGAGACCACAGATTCAACCCCCCTCTCAGTTATTACTAACAATTGGTATCAGAGCTTGTGTGCTTAGAAAGGAAGGTTTCAAGACCTAAGTCAAGATCACAAGATGAATAGACGAGATGTGCCCAAGTTGAACAAAGACAAATTTGCTCCATGGAAAAGCTGGATAAGACTCCACTTATCAAGTATTGGTAATGATGTTACTCAATTCCTAGGTATTGAATATGTGTTGCCCACAAGAGTATTGATAGTAGATCAATTAAGGGAGAATCATGAGCACAATTGCATGGTCATAGAGCTTTCTTCCTCACTCTCTGATGCTGAATTTGAAGATGTCAAAGATTGAAAAAATGCAAAAAAGATGTGGGACAAACTGAAGCTTGTACATGGAGGTGATACAAATGTTCTGAGAGCCAAGGCAGAAAGCCTTAGAGGAAAGTTGTATAATCTCAGAATGAAAGAAGGAGAAAAAATCACACAGTACAACACAAGAATCAAAGAAGTTGTCAATGCTATACAAAGAGTTGGAGGTACACTTGAAGAGGAGACAGTGGTAAGTAAAATCTTAAGAACCTTACTACCTGTATATGCTATTAGAGATTCTGCCATTCAAGAAATGAGAGTAGTGAGAAGAAATATGACAGAGGTGATAACAAATATTACAGAAGTTACCGACAATTAGAAGGAAGAGATACCCAAGACTACAAGGACAAAGGAAAGAAAGCCAGCTACCTAGCTTCTTGCAAAGATGAAGATACTAACACCGAACCTGATGAGGACATCGAGATGGTGTTTGTGGATGTGAAAGATGATTCAGATGAAGATGAAAGGTATGTAGAATTTGCACTCATATCTAAGGTTAGCAAGAATGAAATCTAGATTATAGATAGTGGTTGTACTCACCACATGACTGGTGACAAAGAAAATTTTAACACTTTTGAGTATTATAATGGTGGTACAGTAAGAATGGGTAATGATACACCTTGTCTAGTTGAAGGTAAAGGAACTATAATGTTGAATAACCTGATTAAATGTGAAAACGCTTATTGGGTAAAAGGATTGAATTATAATCTGTTGAGTGTTTCTCAGCTGAATAATTTAGGTCACAGAGTAGCATTTGAGAATAAGAAGGCAAAGATCTTCAATGAATCAAGAAGATTGTTTGGTACTGGTGAACAGACAAAAAGTAACTTATTCTATCTGAATGATACTAACACCACTTGCTTAATGACTAGAAATGAAGACATATGGCTGTAGCACAAAATATTGTGTGATGTGAATTTTGACAACATGATGAAAATAAGAAGAAGGAGAAATGAAAGAGGCTTATCGATGATGTCAAAGCCCGACAACATCGTGTGCAAGAATTATCAAAAAGGCAAGATGACAAAGTCTAGTTTCAAAAGTAAAACCCATACATATGATGATATTCTAGAATTAGTGCATACTGATCTAAGTGGACCAATGAAGACAATGAGTTATTATGGAGATAGATATTTTATTCTCTTTGTTGATGATTACTCTAGAATGATGATAGTTATGTTTCTCAAAGACAAATCTGGACCATTCAAGATGTTTAAATGGTACAAGGCTATGGTAGAGAAACAAAGTGGTAAGGATTTATAATGCTTGAGATCAGATAGAGGAGGAGAGTTTATATCAGATGAATTCACTAATTTCTGTAATGAGCATGGTATAAAAAGGCAGGTTTCTGCACCAAGAACACCACAGCAAAATAAGATTGATGAGAGAAGGAACAGATCCATAGTTGATTGTGCCAGAATACTAATGATAGAGAAAGGGATCACCCAAATCTTCTAGAGGGAAGCTATCAATATTGTTGTCTACACATTAAACATAGTAAAATTGAAGAAGGACACAAAGAAGACACCCTATGAGCTATGGTATGGTAAAACACCCAATGTAAGTTACTTAAAAATATTTGGTAGTTAATGTTATATCTTAAAGGATGATAGAAATAGAAATTTTGATACCAAGAGTGATGAAGGTATCTTTCTAGGATATTCCACCAAAAGCAAGGCTTATAAATGTCTTATTAAGGCCTCTAACAAAATTGTTGAAAGCGCAAATGTAAAGATAGATGAATTTGCAGAAAAGAATGAGCTGAAAAGCACAAAAGAACTAGAGGACTACAACAAGTTTGTATACTATGAAGAACCCAACACTCTACTTGAGAAACAATGCTTAACTTTAGAGCAACAAAATATTGCAACCGACGGTTAGGCTACAAATACTGATGGTCAGGATATTGATCAAAATAATGTGCAAGGTGATGAAGAACAAAATGAAGGACAAAATGATGATCAAGATTACAGAAAAAGAGCTGAACTAGTTCTTGCAAGATATGTAAGAAGGAACCATCTAGAGATCCAGATCATAGGAGATAAGAAATCTGGTACAAGAACAAGAAGTAAGTCTTTAAACTCAAGTTGTTTAATTTGTGAGTTTGAGCCAAAATCTATCAATGCTGCACTTGATAATGAAGAATGGATAAGTGCTATGAATGATGAGATTGAGAAGATTGAGAAGAGAAAGACATGGTCACTTGTGCCAAGACCAGATGACAATAATGTCATTGGTACAAAATGGATATTCAGGAATAAGCTGAATGAGAATAGAGAAGTCACAAGGAATAAAGCAAGATTATTATGCAAGGGGTATGCACAAGAAGAAGGTATTGATTATGGAGAGACCTTTGCACTTTTTGCTAGGATAGAAGGTGTAAGAATACTACTTTCTTATGCTGCATTCAAAGGATTCAAGATATATCAAATGGATGTCAAGTCTGCATTCCTGAATGTAATACTTGAAGAAGAGGCATACATTGAGAAACCATAAGGGTTTGTAGATCTAGACAAGAGAAACATGGTATGTAGACTTCATAAAGCCTTGTATGGATTGAAACAAGCTCCTAGAGCCTGGTATGAATGACTTTATTCGTATCTTATAAGTATTGGATTTGTAAGGACTAGTGAAAACAATAATCTTTATTTAAAGGAAGATACTAATGCTAACACTTTGATTGCTGAAATATTTGTTGATGACATAAAATTTGGAGGAAATGATATGCTATGCAAATCATTTGCTAATGAGATGAGCAAAGAGTTTGAGATGTCTATGTTTGGAGAGATCATGTTCTTTCTTGGACTACAGATCATGAAAAAATGTGAAGGTATTTTCATTACACCGTTCAAATACATTAAAGAGGTCCCAAAAATATTTAAGATGGAAGATTCCAAACCAGTTGGAACACCGATGGCTACTGGATGTAAGTTAACAAAGGAGGACAAGACAACAGAGGTAAATCAGACTTTGTATAGATCAATGATTGGAAAACTCATGTATGTTGTACACACTAGACCAAATATTGTACATGTAGTAATTGTTGCTAGATTTTCTACTAACCCCAGGGAATCACATATGACTGCTGTGAAAAGAATTTTAAGATATCTGAAGAATACCAAGGAATATGGCTTATGGTATAGAAGAGAAGGAAAATTTGAACTTAAGGTGTTTACCGACGCTGATTGGGCTAGAAATCTTAATGACCGAAAGAGCACAACTGGAGGAGCGTTCTTTATGGGTGACATACTTGTCACATGGATTAGCAAGAAGCAAGGATGCATCTCTCAATCTACTGGAGAAGCTGAGTATGTTGCTGCTTCTACAAATTTCTCAAATATTGCATGGATCAAACAGTTACTAGAAGGTATGCATATGAAGATCTTAGAACCAGTAATTATCTATTGTGATAACACCAGTGCAATAGACATTTCCAAGAATCCAGTCATGCGTGCTAAGACTAAACACATTGCCATCAAGTATCATTTTTTGAGAGAACAAGTTCAAGCAAAAGAGGTGATACTTGAATATGTGCAATCCAAAGAACAATTAGCTAATATCTTCTCCAAGCCACTACCTAAGGATACATTTGAGTACTTAAGAAAGGGACTAGGGGTTAAACCCTTGTCTACTAGTTAGTAAAATGACTAAAGGTTGCATCAACCTACATATTATCAGAATATCATTAATGTTGATGCAAGCAAAGAGATAAACTTCAAAGCTACATCTATATACAGACATGTATATATCAGCACCGAGCACCATAGCATATTGTTGTATTGCTGATGGATAAGGGAAATTCAAGGAATATATTATGGAAGAAGAGAAATGATTGTTTGACATTAATGTCAGATATTTGTGAAATATTTGTTTGGCATTGTTGTCAAAGGGAGAGAGATTATCCATATTATCACATCCTTTTGTAAAAGGAGAGAGATTATCCATTATCACATTACTCCAACAGGGAGAGAAAGAAATTGTATAAAAATATTATGTAAAGGGAGAGTTGCTGACAAGAGAAAAGACATCAAAAGAGAAGAACAGTCAAGGGAGAGAAATTGACACAAGGAGCGAACACAACACATAAGAAGACAGAGAACTACAAGAATCAAATCTAAGCTAAATTAGAGCTTATCGATGGTTAGACATTTATCTATTAACATAAAAAAAGATTGGTAGTTTGATGAATCTCAACTGTTGTATTTCATATTGTATTAGAAATAGTATAGTGTGATAATATGGTATGTTTCCATCAATGCCAAAGGGAGAGATTGATGACATGTAACTGATTGAATGTTTGATATTGATAAGTTGAAGATAATACAAGGCATTAAATCAGTTAATGTATTGTATTGTCATTGATGTCAACTTGATATCATTTGTATGGTCATGTACATAATGCCAAAGACTTCATAGAACCAAAAGAACAAAGGTTATGCTTTCAACAATGCATAAAAGTCAAGTATTCACTAAGTGAAAAACAACACCGATGGAGTGCACACCGACAGACAGAGAAAAGAAGAAAAGTCACAGTGATACCCAACGATCAGAAGTATAGTGTTGCCCAATGAAGAAAAACCATAGGATGCCTAATGAGAAAAGTTAGAAGGTTGCCCGACAAGCTAAATAAAGTGTTGCCCGATGAGTAAAATTCTAATGATGCTCGACGGATGGAGATCATGAAGCTAACTGGAGTCTCACCGACATATCAGTCAGTTGTCACCGATGACTAATTGAAGTGTTGACTGACGGAATAGAGAGTTCAGAAAATGAAAAAATATCTAGCTGATAGAGCTAAAAATAGATTTAACTAGTTGTCCACTTTGTTTTATTCGACCAAAGATAAGTGAGTGATTTAAAGATGATTTTTACAGTTGGCAAGAAGATATCTATGAGACAAATCAAGAGTTATGCTTTAAATCTAATTGACTAGATTGTTTTTCACGCCAAGAATCAAGAATCAAGAAACAATAAATATCATGTCTATATAAGAGACAATATTAATTCATTTACGAAGGGGATTAAGGGGAGTGAATAAAAATAGGATGCTGAAGAGAAACTGATGAAGAACAAATTCATGCAGTGTTGATCAAACAAGCTAAAGAAAGAGCTAAGGAATTATGTAGACACCAACGAACAGTGAGCACAACATCACAGAGTAGAAAGTATGGAGCACAAGGATTGAATTGATACATTGGTTAGAGAGGTAATGTACATAAATAGATCTGAAAATCTGCAATTCAAAGTTGCAATATGAAAAGGTCATAGTGTGTCAGTTTAACCATTGAAGCATCAAGTCTCTTAACTGAGTAGGACTTAATAGTCTTCTATATATTTAGGTACATCGCAAGGAGTGCCAAAAAGGTTGATTCATGAAAGTAGCATTGGACTTGCCCAATACCTATTGACAGTCTAAAAAGGAGGCTGATTCAAGGATGGTAGCAATAAATGCCCGATACTAAGTAAAAACCTCTATGTATAAAATCCTCTAAAAAGGTCACACTTAACATTGTGTTTGTAACCTTTAAAAGGGTTGGCTCCTAACAGGGCTCACTTTAGAAGAGTGAAATTTGGGGTACCGGTCCCAGTTGTTTTTTCCCTTAACAAGGTTTCCACGTTAAAATTCATGTGTTATGTGTGTATGATTCATTTCTTTACTGTCTTGCATATTACATAGCTAACACTAGATTGATCGGTATACTCTGCTTATTTACTGAGTTTTGGTAAATAGTTATATTGCTTATCGGTAATCAAGAAAGAATAAGGATTGACAGAGCAAACCGACAAACACTTAATCATTATTAGTATTTCATGGCATGCATCTTGTAGGGACATAATAATCTGAGATTTATTGATTGGTGGTTAAGTTTGAAGGATAAATTTTTGAGACCACTGATTCACCCCCCCTCTTGGTTATTACTAACAATAAGTTGAAGGGTTATGAAATTATTTTTCAGTCTACACATTATAAATCTACTAGGATAGCCAGCATTAGAAATCAATATTTCAGTGCCTGATGATTTTCAAGAAAAAAATATTATTCCTTGTGTTTATCCTTATATTAATGTAATCCCTTGTTTGTTTCCAATGTCTCAAAAATTTTCTTGATAATTTTATCGGGTCAAAAATAAATGTAGTATATTAAAATTTGCAGTCTACATGTTGTTAAGACTGTTAGAGTGACCCTCTATATTGATCAATATTTTATGCCAACTTGACCTTCATACTAAAAGGATTAGTTCTCATGATTTTCATTATGTTCATGTATTCTCTTACTCAGTTCTAGAGTCTCAGAGTGAAGTTTGGTATTTTTGCCAAGCCAAAACGAAATGGAGTTTATAGTGTTTTATTGTTTGCATATTCGTAATAGTTTCAGAGAGGTCATATTTGACCTTTAATATTTTTTAGACTAGATGGAATTAGGATAAGCCCCTTTACACATGTGTTCACTTTACCTTAATGAACACCTCCCTAATGAAGGCTTCGCAAGATGATGCTTTCTATTTTTTTCAAGGCACATGGTTAGTGAGTTTTAGAAGGGGGGTCTATGTAGGATCATGGTATGCCAAAAACTGGCGATGTGAAAAAATTAGTTTTTCACTCGTCCAAAAGCGCACCCAAAAGTTTGTTGACTTTTGAGTAGGCCTAGTTGTCGGTACACCCGACCAAGAAAAATGCCAAAGCTAAAGCATTATCAGATGTCCAATAATATCTGGTGTCCGATAATATTGAATGTCTGATGAATATCGGATATCCGATATTCATCAGTAATAATATATTATTGCGCGCGACTGCGTTCAACATTTTCATTGTTAAAATGTTGAAGCAATGAAGCCAAGCCAACAAAATCATATATTAGATAGGGATATGATATCAGATTTTCTACAGTACACTAGGTAAGTGAAATTATATAGTCTCGTTCTTGTTTTTTGTTTTTGCATTGAAATTTACTTTTTTTTTTTTTTAAACTAGGTTTTATATGATATTGTATATTGTTTTTTAAAATTAATTATAAAGTAGATTTGAAATTGATATTGTTTATTCTATATTTTTTTTAATCACACATGGATTCAGACCAATCTAAAAACTCTCCCTCTCAGTCCATGAACAATCCAGAACCACCTCAAAACAATCCCCCGCCTTCAAAAGAGAAACTATTCTCAAACCCTCGACCAATACAGGATGTCATAGGAGATAATATAAATCAGCTTAGAGGATATCAAAACACATATGTGAATATCCCCACCTTGCATCCCATGATTTCCACCCTGAACTCCATTATTGAGAGCATGGAGAAACTCACAGAACAACACAATGTTGCACTTCTTTGGCATGAATCCATGCATGCCCAATTTGATGATGGGCTTGACTACGATCAAGTTATGGATTTAAACATAAAAAAACATGACATATGTAACATTTTTGTTGATACCAAAACTAGTTTAAAAGTGGACCCTAAAAAACCAAGTTGTCAATTAAATGGTGTACAAATGATGCAATACGTGACAAATTTTGGGATCGTTGGTGGATGGTTTTTGATAGACCACCCCACAAAAATTTGGATGTCCCATTTTATTTCATACAAAAATTGTATGCTGAATTTGTGCTCGGTCACAAAGTCAATTACTGGAGCATGAGACAGAACCAGGGCGTGGGCTTAGGCACTGCACATATGTCCCCCCTTTGAGATTTCACCACCTCCCACTGTATAATATCCTAACATTATTGTTGAGGTTGACTCACAGACTATTCAAGCCATTCATGCCTTGAGTGATCTATTCATTAGGCAGAGTGCAGAATTGTTGCCTCCTCATACTGATGCTTCTGGCCCTTCCACATCCTCCATGAGCTCACATGTTTTTGTGCCTCATACTTGTGTTATGTGCAAGAATATGTGCTTGGGTCCCCTGAATGATAGTGATGCATATAACTATGTGTTCAAGGTGGACGATACTACATAGCACACTATAGGCACTGAAGCACCCCATGAAGATGTGCATCAAGGGCATATAGAGCCATGGACTCCTACTATTACTGTAAGAGTAAATAGTTAACTTGTTACATTGTATTTAATTTTAAACGTTCATATTTTTAATAGAATTTTCTTATAATGATTGCCCACTTATGTTTTTTATGTGTTTCATTTATGTCCAGTTGATGACAGAGGAGGAGATGGCACAGGTGGAGGGGTCCACGCTTTTGGCCATTTCATTTGACCTTGACACTTCAATGGTACATACATTTTAATGTACTCATTGGTTTCCTTTTATTATAATATTGTATACATGTATTTTCTAATTTTTATGATCATCTTATTACATACTGATGCAGGTTTCACCAGTTTCCAATGGGGGGAAATGTGAGGGGGTTCATGCGTCTGGTGTTGACAATGGGAAGGTTATTAAGTATTTTAGATTGATTAAGCATACATGTATACTTGTCACTTGTGTGTACTCATTTTTAATTACATGTTTTATTTGACAGAGGGTGGTTTCTGATGATGCCATGAGACCGGTTTGCCATGATAGAGTCACATGCATCTCAATTCACAGTGATAGCCCCACAGTACATATATTTCTAAATTTATTTGTGTGTAGTTTACTATCAAGTATATATTTAATATGATCAAGTCATGATTGTATGAA